>CM076578.1:317043714-317236989 GCA_034641835.2 Pinus albicaulis
AACCCCATGGCAGAGCGAGTGCTCTGTTAGGACAGAGACAGTGAATGTTTCTCTGACTCTGATGGGGAGATAGAGAATTGGAAAAATCAGTTACATGATGTCTCTGCGCTGCGATGTCTTCGGATCACGAAGAACTTCCACTAAATCTCCTCAGAGGTAAGAGATATACCCTATTTCGATGGCTTTGGTAATTTTAGGGACTTTTTGCGAACATATGAATTTGAGGCTCCTCAAGAATGAAGGTTATGGGCCCTTAACCTAGCAATGCATGCAACCCTTGCACGATGGTGGGAGACACATAATGAAGCCTTCTTGAAGTGGGAGGATTGTTAAGACATGATGCTCCTACAATTTGAGACTTTGGTGAAGGTAAGGGTTAATTTGTTCCTTGGCCCAAGGGATCCACGTGAACACGTGGTTGCATGGATGGAAGCATGGGGCAACCGAACTATAGGAGAGTGGGTTCACTTATTTACTCATACATTGGTTCCAATCCCCACTGCTTGGTACTTGGATGTGGAGCTACATCAACGCACTTGCCATTAGAAAAATTTGAAGAATGACTTTATAGGAACATTCAGATTAATAGAGGGTTCTAAGGTGCTTGACGAAGCTCTGCAGGACATACAAAAATTCTTGTATGGAAAGACCTACTCTTCAGTAGTATTCGGGACGCTGACATGGGAAATGCAGATGCAGGATATTATTGACTATTGCAGCTTGGCAAGAGAGGAAGGTGAAGATGATCTGTGATCTGTCTCTATTCCAGAGTTGGAAGGGGAGCATGTCGTTGAAGGACCTCCACTAAAGGAGGTGGATTTCACTAAGCCTATCAAGCTACATGAAGTAAACATTAGGACAAAAGAGCACCATAAGTTGGCTAAGATTGGGGACTACTAGGATGAGAATATAGTAGGTAAAGTGGCTAAATTACTGACAGAGTATCAAGACTTGTTCCCTAAAAAATTTTCTGAGATTAATGGGATCACGAGGGAATTAGGGGTCATGCATATCACTCTCAAACCCGATGCACGGCCCATAAAGTAGTGACCTTATAGGTTGAACCGCAAGTATAAGAAAAAGGTCAAGGATGAGCTCAATAAAATGCTTGCTGCAGGTATCATCAAACCTGTTGAATAGTCAGATTGGTTCAGTCCAATGGTGGTTCAGGAGAAAAAAACTAAGGAAGATATTTGGATTTGTGTGGACCTATGCAAGTTAAATGATGCATACGTTCATGATCCATTCCCAACGCCATTCTTAGACAAAATCGTAGACAGCGTGGGAGGATAGGAATCATACTCTTTCACGAACAAGTTCTCAGGATACCATCAAATAAGAATCTCACCTGAGGACCGTAGAAAAAGCATGTTCGCCACTAAGTGGGGTTCTTTTTAGTATATTGTCATGTCATTTGGACTCAAAAATTCCCCTGCTATCTTCTTGTGGGTCGTGGTCACAGTGTTCAAAGAATTCATTCACAAGTTCCTCCAGGTGTATTTCAATGACTGGACTTTCTTCGTCTTAGTCAAGGCACACGTCTCAAACCTGCACATAATGTTGGATGCCTGCTGGAAACACCAGATTTCCCTAAATATCAAGAAGTGTATCTTCTGCGTACCCTTCGGAATCTTGCTCAAACACATCGTTTTTCGACAAGGAATAATGGTATATCCTGCTAAAATTGTAGTTATCATAAATTTTCCAGTACCAACCATGGAGAAATAGCTACGCTCGATCCTTGGACACACAGGCTACTAAAGGAAATTCATCAAAGGCTATGAAATGATTACTTCCCCTATTGAAAAATTGCTCAAGAAGGACGTTTCCTTATTTTGGAATAACGAATGTCAAAAGAGCTTCAAGCTACTAAAGGAAAAGATGGTATCGACACCTATTCTCATCTTTCTAGATTGGGATAAGGTATTTCATGTTCATATTGATGCATCAGACATTGCTCTCGGGGTTGTCCTTACATAGTCAAGAGAGGGAGATATTGACCATCCGGTTGCCTTTGCAAGTAGGAAGCTCTTTGGAGTGGAACACAATTACTCCACCATAGAGCGGGAGGGATTGGCCATGGTTTACGTGTTGCAGAAATATCAGCATTACTTGTTAGGATGACACTTTAAAATTTTCATGGACCATTGAACTTTAAAGTACTTGGTCAATAAGCCTGTGTTGGGGGGGCGGGGGGGGGGGGGAGGAATATGCCGATGGCTACTGCTATTTTAGGAGTATGAATTCAAAATCATAGTCAAGCTGGGAAAGTTGAATGTTGGGCTGGACCACTTGTCCCAAATAGACAATGGCAAGGAGCCAGCCGACCGTGAAGCTGGGTTGCCTGATGCGCAGCTATTTTCTATCAAGATAGTAGATGCACACTTCGCTGATATCATTCAGTTCTTGACTACCGGGACGACACCTCCTGTGCGCATCTCGTCGGACCTCTGGGCCTATCGAACAACCTGCAAAACTTTAACAGGAAAAACCCCATTCAGGATGGTTTATGGTAAAGAAGACATTATGCCCATGGAGTATATTGTTCCTAGTCTACGTATTGCTGCATTTACAAACATGGAAGAACCAAACATCATGGAGGAGCAATTAGCGCAGCTTATGGCTTTAGAGGAAGATTGGTTTATTGCAAATTTCCATCAAGAAGTCCAGAAGGCCTGAGATAAAGCCTGACATGACCGTCACACTCACTAGAAGACTTTCACAGAAGGCGAATTTGTCCTCTTATATGATAGCTAGTTTAAAAAGCATCCCGAGAAGTTCCGGCATCATTGGCTTGGTCCCTCCACAGTTAAGGAGATCACAGATGGCAGAGTGGTTAGGCTTGCTATCCTACATGGAGATATGCTCCACGGCTACATCAATGGTAGCTGGCTCAAACTATATCGGATCAAATGACTCTATGGCCAAAGTAGCCATACAGGCATAGGTGGAGACCCCACTTCCACAAGTGACTCGGGACGAGTTACAAGATTGTGTTGGGGGACTAATGGAATAGGGTCTCCTACAAGAGCTGCGAATCGGGTCCATTTTTGTATATTTTTTATTATATTTAGTCTAACGCAGCGGTTTTGGGGTGGATCAAAGCCCCTATTGCATTGTAAGTGGGTCAAGGGTAGACCAAGAGTCTGCAAACCACGGTTTGCAGACCATTGGATGTGTAGGCTAAAATAGTATAAGTAGTTGAACCTTTTTAAGTTGTAAGACAAACTTGAACTAAGATTGGTGCGAATTGCGAATCAGTAGATCTATTTTGGGTTTTTGGGAAAGGACTCCTACTGGCTATGTGCGCGAAGATCCTCAATCTGCTGTGTGCAAACCCTACTACTGTGGGTGCAGGTTGGGTTTTCGGTATTGTAAAAGGATCTGAAGTATTAATGAATGCGGAAGGATTTTGAAATATTTGAGTCTATCGAATCTATGATATTTGATTATGTATGCTCTATGTCATTGATTTAAGTTGCGAAAGTACTTGTGTTACTTGTTTATACTGCGATCTAGATCTATTATGGTATGCAGAATTCTATATTGAGCTCCACAAGTAACTGTGCTAAGTACTTATGCTACATTGACAATTGATCTGAATCTATTTATTAGACTTTATGCAAGAATAGCTATGATAGTTAATTTTTTGTCCTATATCTCTTATTCATTGTGATTATACATAGTATTGTGCATGTGGATGCGAAGGGACTGATAGATCTGTGTTCTGTAATATGAGATCTGATATTTTTGAAGTCCAATGCAACTCTGCCTAACTCACCTTCCCTCTCCCAAGGTGCGGAAACCTGGTTCTAGCACCCTCCCATACTACTTCGGGTGAGACTTTGGCCTGCGCAAGTAGGTCACTGTTGAAAGGGCTAGTAGTATAGGGGTTTGTTGTCAAACCTTAACCTCTGATCTTGGGTTCCCCTCAAGCCAAAACCATCCAATGAAAATTTCTCATCATCATTAGTCTTTGATGACGATCCATCTCTGATGCTCCATTGAATCTCTTCTTGTACCATTTCGGACCATAATCGCTCACATTTTGGTAGCTCCTCCCTCCTATTCATAGAATCCTGGTAGCTATGCCAACTCTTGGAAAGCCCTAGAAGTGTTAGGCTCACAAAATCATCATAATAAATAGTGATCCAAATACTTAGAAGCTCATCTCGACATTGAGTGAACTTCGTCAATTATTTCTAGATTGTTTCACCCTTCTCCATTTTGATCTTTATGAGCTTGTCTTTTAGTGCCAGCTTCCTATGGTCTCTGCTACTTTGAAACATATTTGTCAAGGCCTTTCACATAGCATATGGTGTCACCTTCCCATGGAGAGTCGAAACAATATGATTGTGAACTCCCTCTAACAAGATCCTTCTCCCCTTTGCTACATTCTTCTTCCATGCATAAAGCAATTGTGTGTCTATTGCAGCGGGATGAGGAATATCGATGTCAAAGAATTCCTTTAGTACGTTTTCCTCCAACACTGCCTTCATATTATCCTTCCATGCAATATAATTCAAATTTCCCTCAAGTGAATATTCAAGTCTCAAGCCATTGAAATACATCTTGATCTAATGGTAGTACTGAAGAATGAATCTGCAAATTTGAATACTTGTTCAACACAAACTCAATTTATTATCTTCTATTGTGATTCCTCATGCTCTGATACCATGTATAAATTATACCAATGGGATTCAATTTGATATTATAATGTACAAAAACAATATACTGAATCCTTCTACAATTTTCGGAAAGAAAACACGATTGCATAATGACATAACAAGTAAGAGAAAGAGGTAAATAAATCGCATAACACAAGATGTATCTTGTGAAAGAACACTACCTAAAACCCTACTATTTGTATATTATATAAATTCAAGGATCATGAAACGATACAATGCTTTTTCTCTCAAGAGAAACTCCTAAACTCTGCCAACTATCCCACAATGATCTAGGAAAACTTGGACAATTACTTAGCCAATTCACTACCTCTTCTCATTCAGCCTTGCTCACACATTCCATGAGGAATTTTTTTCCATATTAAATAGGAAAATCCATCATATTGATTACACAATTCTTACTTGGCCTCCACATGACTCTATAACTGACTTGTGCAATTTTATAATTGTATAACTAATAGTTATCATCCCTTTAACCTTAGTCTCAACTCAGCCTTCGTTAGAACTGACATGCAACAACTATTTATAACTAATTACAATTTAAATAATTGATCACTCATTGTCAATTAAATTATATTTGATTCACTAGACCTATGTCCATCTCATCACTCAGTTAGAATGAGTTAAACCGATTATAAATCAATTAATTGATTTAAATAATTACAACTCATATATAGTTGTAACTGGACCCCCTTAAATCATCAAATCAAATCTACATGCCTCCTCTCTAGCCCTCAATTTGAATTTCCTTAGCTAACTCAAATTTTCTGACTTAGTTAACTAATACAAGTTGTCATGAGATGAAATTACAATTTCTCTTCCAATTTAATTAGGGGAAAATTAAATCATAAGCCCCTAGTGGGTGCCATTTCTTATTTCCATTTCAACAATATGCACCACTTCAAATGAAGTTTTTACAACCTTCGATAAATTATTTGGAAACAAGGATGAGATGTGTGCTCATCCTCTCGAAATATAATAGTTCTACTTATATATATCATGAACATGAAATATTAGTAATAAATGTTATTAGTTTGAAGTAGTTTACATTCTTCTTAATTAAGATAGAACAATATTCTTATCCTTTGGATATATCTCATTATTCCCATATGTTTCATTCATATTACATTATCTCATAGGGTAAAGTGTTTCAAGCATATAACTAATATAATAAGATTAAATATTTTGAGCATGATAACTATGAATTCAATCTTGACTCTATTATTGTCATATTTCAAGATTGTTAGCTCTTGTAGTAATATTTTTCATGTATAATTTTAATTTAGATTCAAAATTTCACAAGTAATTTACTAAAACATAAGACTCAAATCTACTCTACTCATACGCAGAAAGTAATTCATGCTCTAGATAACAAATCATAAACATGCATTAGGATTCAACACACATGCACAATGATTAATCTAGGGTAAAGTAACTCCTTAAAACCACTTCCTATCTATATTGAATTAATAAAATAATCTTGATGAATACAATATTCTTGCTCAATATTGAGCACAACGTGCACCTATATCTTCAATCCTACTTCTTTAGTGATTGACCCTGACCAACACCTCACCAATTTCTTAGACTTCCAAGCACATATTTCCTTGTGTTGTTCCTTGAGGAATTAACCCCTATTAATTAGGAATTCCTCAATCTTGATTGTGCAATTACTTTAGGCTGATCTCTCACTACATGCACCACTTGCACAACTTAGATTAGTTTACAACTGATAGAGCATTTCCCTTGAACTCCAATCTCAAATGGGTAACTCAAATTCTCTCCATCCATTAGTTATTTTGGGTTGATTGACGAGTTAATGAGTAGATCACTATAGTGAGTTGAAGTTACACTTCCACTCCTTGATCTTTAGCTAGTTCATCTTGATGTGAGAGCTAGTTTAACTCACAGGAAATGAATTTAACTAAAAATAGAATGCTAAAAATTAGTAATCAATCATATTGAACCAAAATCAAGCATCTCCAAATCGAATTAACTTATTTAACTGACTGACAAGTTCCATGTCACCTCAGTTAACAACCTCCAAGTATTGTGCTGAAGTTGAAATTCAAATTTTAATCTAGTTTTACCAAGGCAAAGTCGAAACTAGATTTTATTGTTATGTTTTCAATACTCCCTATTGACAAAGCCTTTGTCAAAATATCTACATCTTTTTCGTATGTAGGAATTTATTCCAACAACATTATCCGCCTCTGCACACAATCTCTTAGGTGGTGATACCGAATGTCAATATGTTTGGATCGATCATGAAATACCAGATTCTTCATAGAGTTTGATAGAACTCTGATTGTCATAGTAAACCAAAGTAGCCATTAGGGGAATTTTGAGGTCTAAAATGGGCCTTGTAAGGAAATTATATAACAATAGTGGAATAATAAAATAATATTAGATTACATCATCAAATTTTAGAGGGAAAAAAGAAAAAGGAACTTTTTCAACTTGTATTTTCAACTTATATCCCTATGCATTTACTCAAATTTTGAGCGGGAACACTCGTTGGATGCATAACTTTATTTCTCATCCAAGGAATACCCATGTTTCATACTTTTTTATGGATGCTTCTACATGAAAAATGAGAAACACCTAAAAAACCATGATTGCAATCACATTGTTTCATGTATTTCTCATTTTTCGTCTAGAAGGGTCCATCGAAAGCATGCAACATGGGTACTCCTTGGATGAGGAATTAATTTTTTCATCCAATGAGTACTCCTACTAGAAATTTGAGTAAAAAAAAAAGGGAGATAAGTTGAAAATTTAGTTTTATTATTTTATTATTTTATTATTTTTTAATCTGTTTACTTTTTTACCACAAAAGTAGTGAATCATCCCCCATGGTCGACATCATTATCTTGAATCCTATTGGTTCTTATAAAGTTTATTTTGATTGTACATTTTTATTAGGAGGCCCATTTTAGACCTCAAATGTTCTCTAAAAATCCATCATCTGAAAAAATAACCCAACAAGAATCTTTCTCATCTATATTTCTTCACATGTTGCTTGACGTGCACCCATGTACTCTGCTTCTGCTGAGATGAGTGCCACAGATATCTGCTTCGTGATATACCAATAAATTGATGTTGATCAAAAACTGAAATTTCCTTAAATGTGATCTTCATGTCTAATGGACTACCCGCCCAATCTACATGTGTGAAGACTTACATCTTCACACCCTTTGTCTTTCTGTACGAAATACCAAGGATTACATAAAAGAAAAAAAAACAATCAATATCTCAACTACTCATAAGGAAAAGGCCAAAACATCATCGTTGTGTTTGGAAGTGATGGGAAACACGCTATAACATTTACATTTACTTGCAATGTATAATTTAAAAATGTGGCCATCACACTAAGACCCCTAAAATAACCATATTTTACTTAATAAGGTAAATGGATCATACACCTATGGAGGATCTGCCTGTGGAATAGCTTTGAGGATCGGACTCTGTATGGGTGCTCTTTGGTCTTGATGTGTTTGACATGAAGGTTTATGGGGTTCATTCTAGTTTTGATGATTCTTTCTCTTCCATACCTTTTGTATCATCTTGGAATTCCTCCTCCTAATGTGCCTCCGAGAAGTGCCCATGAATCCCTCACTTTCGCTGAGGTGTGAGGAGGAGCTTTATCATAATTTTTTGGTGGGTCGCTGGCTATTTTGGAGCTTTATCCCACTTCCTTGTTTGTGTATCTAAGTCCTTCATGACATGGAAATTCCTCAACTTCAATGGGGCATACAATGCCAAAGCCCTTTCCTTGATATCCCATCTTCTTCACTGGTTTGGACCCAATCCCTATAGTATACTTTTCAAAAGTAGCAAATTCATCATTATGAAAAGTACATGAAATTGAATGGGTGCTTTTTAGCTCGGGTTGGTTATGTCACAGTTTTTTCAATGCCTCATCCTTAGCTTGTAACTAGCATAGAAACCTTTGTTTTTCCTCCCTTGCTTCCTGTAGGATCGTTGTTAGTTCAACATTTTCTACTTGTATTCTTTGGTTAATCTCTTGAAGTTCTTGGAACTATGCCGTAGTAAGTTTTCTTCTCATCTTTGGTACACTATTTGTTGATATTTTTGTTTCATTGCCTGAATCGGAACCCATGTCTATGGGTCCTTCTGTTGTGACCCCAAAGGCTGCAAGCTTCATTTCATCTCCGGAATCAAACCCCAATTCAATTGTTCTACCTCATGCAAATCCTACAACTATGACCTTTTCGTCTTCCTCGGATTCAAAATCTTGGTTTTGTTGTATAGAGATGGTGGTCTTTTGCTTCCCCTTTTTGTCATTTCTCTCAGGTCTCAACTCAGGATGCAGCTTCCAACAATTTTCTTCGTCATGTCCCTCTTTTCACAATGTGTGTAAGAGAGATTTTCTCCCCTTCTTTTGTCTAGGGAAATCCTTTTTGGGTGGTCACTTTGTTGATGCGCCCCCTTACTTTCTATGTGCATTGCCTTCACACTGGCCTTATCAATGGTAGGAGGCTCAAACAACAATAATGAATGTCTTATGTAACTATGTAATTACCCAATGTACTTAGTTACAAATTGAGGTGAATCTAATAAAATTCCCAAACTTAGTGCTTGTTTCCTAAATTCCTCAGTAAATATTTGCATGTTTTATCCTTTACCTTGCCTTAGGTGTTGTTACTCTGTTAAGGATTTATGCTTATAACCTAAGGGGTAGAATTGATCTTTAAGTGCAGTAACGAAATTTGACCATGAGGAAATGAGGTTACCCAAATTACTGTTGCATTGAAG
Organism: Pinus albicaulis; assembly: GCA_034641835.2. NCBI lineage: Eukaryota > Viridiplantae > Streptophyta > Pinopsida > Pinales > Pinaceae > Pinus > Pinus albicaulis. The sequence goes on from CM076578.1 coordinate 317,053,179, forward strand.
TTTTCTCTCCCACTAGATGAGAATAGTGCCATTCAGTCGAAGAGAATCCAACTGGATCTTTGCCTCATCCTCCACAATCCGCTAAATCCTACAGTAAACTTCAAGCTTCCTAATCCAAGTTTTAATTTTTTCTACATCACTTTCACCATTATACATGGGTAGATCAAATTTTACACCTAACTTAAATAAATGTTAGTTAGATGTATTTCGTAAATTCCAATGATGATGGTGAGAAGAGGAGGAAGAACTTTCACTAGCTAGAGGAGAAGGAGGTGGATCTCCTCCATTATCTCCATGCCCTGAACCTTGTCCTTCTGAAGCATTCTACCATGATTTATCTAACTTCTCAAGTCTAGAGAACAATTTCTCAACCTGATCTTCCATGGTGTAGAAGCTCTTGCATAATTTGAGCTCCTCTTCATTCTGAACATCGTGATCCATATTCCTTCTCTTACATGCACGTCTCGCTTCAGGATCAGAAGATGATAGTGTCCCTTCACCTCTTTGTAGCCTATTTCTAGTTAGCATACAAGCATGTAATTCACATATATAAACACATGCTCTGATACCACTTGATCCAAAAATATTTTTCTTGAGATGTGTTAAATAATTACCTGTGAAAATTGCAGCTTTAAACAAGAAACTTTAATGGCATAAACATAAGAAAAGAGAAGCAGTTAACATCATGCAAGAAGATAAAGATATGATATCGGAGTTCATCCAAGAGGGACTATATCTCCGATCCCTTCTCAAATAGTGGGGAGGTCCTCTTTCATTAAGTGGCAAAAATGAAATTACAAGTATAAAATGAGATATTACACCCTTATACTTCCGTAGTTGAAAGTGCTCAAAAATTGCAGACCGATGATGAATAAATGGGCAGCATCATTGGCTTTGTGGCGTCGAGTAGTGCAAAATCAATATAAAATTTTCCCAAATATGACAAATTGGAAATCTGACCCCTCTAGAAAATGGCTCAGATCATGGTAACGCCCCCCTATTGCACAGTGCTCATGGTTCCACTGTCTCAATTTCCATGCCCGCTCCTCGCTACTTGAGTGCACTAATGAATTACATAGTTTTTATAATACAATGCTAGGTGAGGTCCCCATGGAGCCCATTGGCCGAATTGGTTAAGGATCCATGTTGTGGGGGAGGGGGTCGGGTGGTCAAACCTTGCCCCCTCCTTTTAAATTCAGAATCTTGGTTTGTTAAAAATTGCGCCCTTTTTTTTTAAACCCTATGGATAACAATATATCATAGTGGGGGGGGGGGGGGAAGGCGGGCCCAAATTAGGCAGCCTGCCCCAGATTTTCTGCCCATATTGAATGGATGTGGCCACGTGGGTTGGTTTGGTGGTGGGGTTCACAACCTGTGCCAACCATGATATACAACTTCGTTGGAATATACATTGGAGCCGTCGTAAGGTGGTCAAGCGATGGCATCACAACCACTGCCCACCAATATTAATATATGTGGCTGATGTGAGCGAGGGGTCTACTGGGGTCATGGCCACTGACCCCATTAACACATTTTTTTTGTTAAGTTCGATGGATGGGAGGGAGGGTTATATATATATATTAGTTTTTTTAACCAAAATTCATCTTTTTAAATCTTCAAGAATTTGACTAAAGGAGACAATTTAACCATCCCACAATTTTGCCCGAATCCGGTCGAAGTTGGCTGGAATTCGATGGCAAGAAAACTTCCAATTTTTGTCCTCCTTAGCCTGTCAGATCATCAAGTCAACCCTCGAATGTTGACTACTCCTAACTCCTTCATACGGACTTGGAATTGAGTGACGTATGCATCATTGGAATCAGAAAGACAAGATATTCGACTTGACATTAAGTTTGTCAGATTCCAGACATTTTAATTTTTGAGCCTTTTTCCTTAAGCCACTTGTTCTTGTACCTATTAGATCCACCTAGGTCATTCAATGTACATCTCTTCCTTAATCAATCCATTGAGGAATGTTGTCTTAATTTCTATTTGATGTATCTTCCATCCCATATACGCTGCAAGTGCTAGAATTGATTCTATTAAAGAGTACCTTGCTACTTGTAGTATACCTAGGCAACACCATACATTCACTCCTTAAGGAAGGAGAACACTCCACAAGCCAAATGTTTGCCAATAAAATAATCCTTGACATCTCTCAATGGAGAGTCTCTAGCCTCTATCGGTTTCATACGTGCAATACCATGGGTAGTTACCATGGGTCTCTCAATACCATACATCTAATACAATGGGCTTATCACTTTATTCCCTAGCTCCATGTGGTCACTTGCATAATTTGGTTTAACCACTTTATTTACTAACTATGGCCCATTTATTTATCATTCTTACATTATTACATCATATTATTCCCTTGGTTACCTCCCTCTCAACCTTATATTATCCCCCCTAGGTATACTACACCACTAGAGAACATTTTTCCTCATAGTCAATTACCTACACCTGAGAGAACCCCTTGGCCACAAATCTGGCCTTTTGTTTCTCAATGCCTTCCTCTGTTGCTTTCTTTACCTTGTAGATCCATCTCGAACACACCAGTAATTTGTCCTATAATTTTGGGACCACTTCCCAAACACTATTTTTGATAATGGAATCATATTTCTCTACCATAGCATCAACCCATATTGGTCACTCTACAACTTTGGAAAATGAGGATGGCCTAGTCTCTACAAGCTCACTCATCAGAGCCATATATCTAGTGTATCAATCCAATGACCTCCTCTTCCTTTGTTGTGATTTGGGTCTCACACATTCTCTCTAGCGTAATGCACTAATATTATATCTTCCTTGGTTTTCTTCCTTCCTTCTTTGGATTTCTCTGCTAGAGTGGGTGTCTCCACTCTCCATTCCTTTTCTTGTGGCCACACCACAACTTCCTGAGGTCCTTCCTTTAGAGATAAAATACCTTGATCTGAATGCAACTAAATATCCCTTCCAAGAAAACACCTCATTGCCTTATCCTCATCAAAGTTTACATATCTCCTAACACAACCGACCTGACCTTCCACACATGCAAAAAAAACCCCAGGAGCCATCAACCCCTTCCAGGTGACCAGCCCCTACAAAAACATGAAATTTTACTGCATTAAAGCCTCAGTCACTCCCATGACATGGGATTTCATGAAACTGAGACCCTTCAATTTCTCCCACAGAAAAGGCATGCCTGTGAGTGGGGAATTTTCTAGGTAGTTATGTGCCACTTTTTCAGAGCCATGATTGAGACCACTTCCCAAAAATCCATGAAACTTCTAGAAATGAAAAGTACCATAAAAAAAATGAGATAAATGCAAATAATTAAATAAGGACTTAACTAGACACCTATTATCCATTACATAAATTTCGTCAAACATGTCACAAATAACTGCATTACCATGTATTAAGCCAAAAATTCATTATACATTGAAACGTTAATCAAAACATGATGAGAATTGTACACCATCATTGTCGTAAAACTCACTGATAACCAACATATAGTCAAAAAAAATATCAAGGATACAATAGCCATATAAATGACATAAACAAGTATATTTACCCATAAAATACTAAGGAGAAAGAGCTTGTATTGATGATTGCACCGACTAACAAGGTATGGGACTTCCACGAACCACCCGAACATAGAATGAGCTCAACCAAATATTTATTTCAGCCAGTGACCCCTGTGCCATATTCTAAGGATTAATGTGGGATCTCATAAAACAAATCAATCAAACAAAATGAGGTCTCCCAGAGGCCAAATGACCTCAACCCTAAACCATTAATTCCACCTCATGGTTGAACATCACTAACCATCACCAGATTTCTCTCTACCCAAGTTTTCCAGGGCTCTAGAGCATTTATTCCAACTAGAGCTTCCACAACCAGTAACTCAACCCACCAATGGGTTCCTGAGCATTTTTACAACTATGGCTTCCAGGACTAGTAACTCAACCCAAGTTTTTACAAGACTCCTAGAGCGTTTTTGTAACCAAGGCTTCCACAAACTAATAACTCAAACCACAACCAAAGACATATGAAAACCAACAAGAAAACCAAATAAAAACCCACAACACCATGTCTATCAAGGAAATGGCAAGGCTAGACAAAATCATTATCAAATTAGGAAATCCTCCATGTCAATGACATATGATAGCCAAATAACCACATGTATATTTCACGCATGTCAAATCTCGTAATAAAATCGTACATGAAACTCGGTACCTGCAAGAAAAATATGTTGTAGTTGTTGATATCGATGTCCTCTTTCACTTTCTTGATTTTACTTTCCCTTTTGGCTCCAAATCCCAAGTATGCCACACTCCACCAAGAGTTCTCCAATTAAATTCTTAGTGTTCAAGAGTATGACAGAGAGATAATAGAATGAGAGCTCCAAAACTAAACTAGAAAAAGTCTGTGTATTGATCCTCATAAGGATTTTTATTAATGAGGCCTCTATTTTCATCAATTTTCCATTATTTTCTTTCATTTTCCTTCTCACATGCAACATATGACCTTTTACCTTCTTTTTCTCATATTTTCCATTATTTTCATAAATAATTCCATTAAATTCCACTTTTCCTTTCCGAAGGCTTTGCCAATTTCCATAATAATTAATAAACCAAATGAACACCCACTCGAATGTCTTACCCAACATTAAACTTCTAAGACATGTCCCATGACCAAGGTATTATTTTACCTTTATTAACATTTACATGGAACTCTAACCATGGCGGCACCCCCCTATTGGGATTCAGGGGTTTTTCACGGGGGTGGTAACCCCCATGCACGGGGTCCCAAGAAATGGCCCGATATTTTTTTTAATGTGGACCCAATAGTATTTGGGTTGAACTAGGGATAGATGGTAGACCCAAAAATGGGGGTGAACCCAAAGATAGTGTGTGGACCTACCAATGGTTTTTTCATGGGTTTGCATATGGTTTTGGGCATGATGGTTTTCTACCAAAGGCAATTTCTAGATCGGGTCAAGGGAACTACGACTATGTTCTCATCTAGGGTTAGTGGATTTGATTTTATGAATTCTTTGGAATGTATATATATGTATTGTAACATTGAAAGAAATATACTTAAAAATCAATATGATAGTCCTAGTTTTGGGATCCAGGGGATAATCTTTGTGTATATTTGTTCTATGTTCTCACCATTGCTATATTTTCTGTTTTATGAATTTATTTGCAGGTGCTTTGTATATAGGTTTAAAACCTGCATTTGGTATTAGAGTTATTTTGGCTTCAAGGGAACGCCTTTACTACTGAGGGGTTTTGCTCGTGCTTGTGGTAGACCCTACTTAGTGGGAGATCTATAGGTTCTATTCTTGTGGTGAAATAAGGTGGTGAATAGTGGAAAGATAGAGATCAATAAATTCAATAAACAATGTTTTTTTTTTTCTGAAAGCTCAAGATGGATAATTTGTTGGTGGACAAAGATTAGTGGATCATATTATATCTGAGTACTAAACCACTAACAATGTCAACAGAAGGCTAGGCGAGGATGGATCAAAAGGCGAAGAGCACAATATAGTTTTGTATCTCAGATTCAGTATTGTTGAATGTATTAAGGAAATATACAATGAAGGTTGTGTAGGTCAATTTAGGGAATTTTTACCAATCTAAGTCTCTGGTGAAAAATAATTTCCCTCGGAAAAAAATTGTATAACCTAAGGATGGAGGATGGATACTTGGTGAGAGAGCATATAAACACATTTAATACTAGAGTAATAAAGTTTCTATCTGTTGATATAAAAATTCCAGGCAAAGATAAGTGCATCGATTTTCTATGTTATATACCATATTTATGGGATAGTCTAGTTGTTGCAATAGGTAGTAATACAAATACCTTGAAGTTCGATGAAATAGTCTCATCCTTGTTGTCAGAGGAGATGAGATAGAAAAATATGGAGAGCTATAATGGATATGCCTTGTCTGTACAAGGAAGGTCCTAGAAAATAAAAATAAAAAAGTCATCGAGTGGGAGATCTAAATCTAGAGGGATATCTAAATCTCTAGGGAAACTTGTAAAGAGGTGATGAAAGTGTAGAAAGGAAGGGAACTAAAAAAATTATTGTAGATATAAAGCTCCTTATAAAGGACAGGGATATGATTATGATCCTTCTGCAGAGGAGAAAACTGTGTCAGATGAAGGTGGGGATGTGTACTTAGCTTCTTCTTCAAGTACAAATGTAGATAATGAGGCATGGTTAATTGACTCAAGTTCATCCTTTCACTTCATTCCCTATAGGGAGTGGTTTTGCAAGTACCATAAATATGATGGTGGTGATTTATTTTCAAGGGATAATAGCAAGGCCAAAATAATCAGATGTAGATAATTCAAGTTTAACTTGCAAGGATGAAGGATTAGTAAAATTCCTATTGTTATTCATATTCCTTCATTGGCTATAAATATGATTTTTGTAAGCAAGATGGATTATGCACATGTAAAAACAGTGTTCGAGAAAGATACCTACAAGATCGTTTGGGGAGCACTGGTATTGATGCATAGAGTTTAAATTGGAACTTTGTACAAGCTTCTAGGTAGTACTATTATTGATGGGTGTAACAGTTAAATGTTATGGCACCAAAGGCTTGGAACTATTAGAGAGAAGGGCATTCGAATACTACATGGTAATGGTATGGTATAAGTGATTTCAAATTTCTCTGGCTTTTGATTTTTGTGAACATTGTGTATATGGGAAGTAGAATTAGCTGAGTTTCCCCTCTGGTGCTAAAATGGAGAAAGGGATATTATAGCTTGTGCATAGTGATGTGTTTGGACATGTGTCAGTTCCATCACTGGGTAATTATGTTTACTATGTCTCATTTATAGATGAATTCTCAAGGCATACATGGATATATCTCCTCAAGAGTAAATATGAAGTCTTTGAAATGTTTAAATAATTTATGGCTCTAGCCGCAAAATTATAAAAATAATAATATCAAGTCATTGAGGACATATAATGGTGGAGATTTATGCAAGAATGAATTTGAAGATTCCTATAAGAAGGGTGGTATATCACAAAAAAAGACTATGCCATACACAGCTCAAAAAAATTGTTTTTTATAAAGAATGAACAAGACATTGATGGAAAAGGAAAGAAGTATGCTCAGTGGTCTTGGTTTAGGACTGGAATTATGGGTGGAGGTAGTAGATATTGCATATTACCTCGTTAGTAGATAACCTTCATCAGCGTTGGAGAATAAGACTCCACATGAGGTATGTACTGGTAAGAAACCCTCTCCTTCACATTAGATGGTATTTGGATGTGTTGCATATCTACACATTCCTAAGGAGAAAAGAAACAAGTTGGATAGTAAATTTGAAAGGTGAATTTTTATTGGATATAAGGATGGTTTAAAAGGTTATAAGTTTTGGAACCAAGAAAGAATGAAGGTTGTGTACAAACAAAATTTGGTGTTTAGAGAGGCGAAGGATGTAATTAAACAAGAATTCCTACAAAAGGGACCTAAAAAGATAAAGTTTGAACTGAAGGAGGAAGAATCACATTCTACAACAAAGCAAGAATCAAAAGAAAAAGAGACACATACTTCAATTTTGAGAAAATTGGTTCGAAAGAAAAGGAATCTAGAGAGGTATAGTCCATTTGCTTTATGTTAAAATTTTTCTTTATATAGTATTGGTGATGATCCCATAATGGTCAGGGAGGAAGTGGATTCAAAGGATGTAAAACTCCTAAAAGAGGTCATGGTTGATGAAATGTCATCTTAAGAGAAAAATGAGTCTTGGGATATGGTTGAGTTGTCCACTAGAAGGAAACCCATTGGAAGTAAATGGGTGTTTAAGAAGAAGATGAATCCAAAAGGAAAGGTGGAGAAATTAAAATATCAGTCGATAGAAAAAGGTTATTCACATGTGTCGGAAATTGATTTTGGTGATATTTTTTCTCTTATTTCCAAGTTAGCTTCTATTAGATTACTTTTATCTGTTGTTGTTGCTTTTGATTTTGAGGAAGAATAGATGGATGTGAAAACATAATTTATCTAATAACATTATGTCTTCACAAGGATCTGTAAGAAGATATCTACATCAAGAAACCAAAAGGATTTATAGTGAAGGGTAAGAAAGAAATGGTATTCAGGTTAATAAATTCTCTATATGGGTTAAAACAATCACCAAGGATGTGGTATCAGAAATTTGATACATATATATGAGGATTGCCTTCACACGATGAAAAATGGATCATTGTGTGTATTTTAAATTAATTGATGATCGTGTCATTTATTTTTTCTTGTATGTGGATGATATATTGTTGATTGGAAATGAAAAAGAAATTATCTAAGGTTTAAAGACCGAATTTTCCTCCAAATTCGACATGAAGGATCTTAGTGCTGAAAACTATATTTTGGGCATGGAAATTAAATGTAATCAAGAAAAGAAGAAGCTTTGGCTAAACTAGAGGAAGTATGTCGAGACAATATTAAAGAGTTTTAATATGCATGATAGTAAACCAGTGAAGATTATTATTCCTATAGGTTTAAATTTATCTTGTGAACAATGTCTCAAGAAATAATAAGAGGAAGAGGACATGTCCTTTGTTCCATATGTAAGTGTAGTCTGTAGCCTGATGTATACTAGAAATTGCACATGTAGTGGGAGTATTTATGTCAAAACCAGGGAAGGATAATTTTACAAAAGTGAAGTCTGTTTTTAGTTATTTGTGTGGTACTAGCGATTATGGTCTGTGCTACCAAGGAAGATGATTTTTGGAAAATATTTTGTACATATGTCGCTTTGTTTATGCAAATTGGGTTGGAGATCTAGATTGGAGAAGATCTAAAAGTGGCTATGTGTTTAACCTATTTTGAGGAGAATTCAGTTGGATGAGAAAAATACAATTTGTAGTGTCTCTTTCAACTACATAGATTGAATACATGGCAATACCTCATGCAATAAAGAAATCATTTTGGTTGTTGAGATTGTGTTCAAGTATGGGGTTGGTACATCGAGAAATAAGGATAGATTGTGACAACAAAAGTGTAATTTTCCTTGCAAAGAACCCTACTCATCATTCAAAGACAAAGAAAATTGATGTTCAATATCACTTTGTGAGGGAAATGGTTGAGGATAAAAAGGTGTTTCTGGTAAAGGTGATAACTTTGAAGAATTTTGCAAATCAATTGACGAAGACTATGAGCACTAAGAAGTTTTCTTGGTGTAGAGAAATAATGGGCATTGCATGGCTGGATCAATGATTAATATCTCCTATGACCCCTTGTGTGGAAATAAACTAACAAGTGGGAGAATGTTGGGCATGTGTTATACTCTTTCCACGACTAACTCTATACGTTGTACATTGTATCGCGCATGACACTAGGTTCGAGGCAACGCCCCGAGATTTTTTTTATGCAGACCCAATAATAGTTGGGTAGACCCAAGGATGGGGTACAAACCCAAATATGGTGGGTAAACATACCCATGGTTTTGTGCATGGATTATGCACAATTTTTTTGGCAAGATGATTTTTTCCCATGGTATTTTGTATATTCGCTAAAGGGAACTACGATTATGTTCTAATATAGGGTTAGTGTATTGTGGTTTATGAATGCTTCACCATGTGTATATATATATCTGTGTGTGTGTGTGTGTGTGTGTGTGTGTGTGTGTTGTAAAATTGAAAGGAATATAATGAAAATTCCATTTCATAGTCTCTGTTTCTGGATTGAGGGTAAGATATCTATGTATATCTATTTTATGTTTTATGTTCTTACCATTGTTTATTCTTTTATTTTAAGAATTCGTTTTGCAGGTAATTTCTATACACGGTTAAAGCCTACACACAGTGTACCCTTTTACTACTCTATACAACACAAGAACGGTATTAATATTATTTATTACCTTCCCTTCAAGGATATTCATCCATTTTGGTAATCTTTGAAAAACTAGAATCTATTCATTCAGTTTTGGGAAAATTTAAAAAAACATAAACTGGTTGTCAAACAATGAACACTCAACAAAAATATATGTCGAAATATTTTTAGCTTCCCACTCCTTAATAGTCATCTATAACCTCACATGGTATAATCAAGTGGTAGGTAGAGTATGTACACCTCCATATAATTTAGCTATTAAATCGCTACAAGGAGGTGAGTCCCTTGTCTATTAAACAAGGGGTTTTCATATACTAATTTGGTTTCACAAATCCCAATGAAAGTACATAATCTCAAATAAATCTACATAGATTTATGGCATCAATACCACCTCCAACGCATGTACATGGATACCGGTGAAAGAAACACACCTATAGTAGTTATTCAAACCTTAATATATGTGCTATTAGGTAGTAACCATACAAATTCTTCCTCCCAACTTCTGAATAAATCATTTAAAGTTTACACATTGGGCTAATTTCAACCATAGTGTTTACAACATTAAACTCAATTACATGTGACACATCGAGTACGAAGAAGCATTTCTTGTATTCCTAAGTTAGAATTACATAAATGATCTAAGTCTGTCAGTGACCGGATTTATCGATAATCTTTTACTTTTGTGATGTAGTAGAATTGCATTTTATCAAAGCATTAATGAACACACATGTAGATATAATTAAGAGGAAAACATGTCAACAATCACACAACAAAATGCAAGATGTTTAATAATATATTTCATCCAATGTGGACTACATCTCCCGGCCTCAATGTCTCGATGGTGTTGGCCATTTCATTTGGTGCTGGAAAATGTGATGATGTACATGGACGATTTTTTCTTGTCATACAAGGAAGCATGCCTTCAACATGAGTGGTAAAGTCTCTCCACGAGACATTCCTCTACAATGAATTCTCACTCATAACAAACCTCCTATCAACATGAAAACCTCACAGATGATGATAAAGAGTATCCCACCATTGAGGAAACAAGGGATGTTAGAACATAAATGACCATCCATGATGAGTACATATCACATGACATAAACATCAATATTTTGCATCATACATAAAGAAGGAATTGACTCAACATAAAGCATCTCTTAACAATAATCAATGAAGTACATGGAAACAATGCTTCATATACGTCAACTCTGATGCTGGCTGAAGCATAGGCTGCTCAGCTACTAGATCTCAATGCACCATCGAAATCATGGATTTGAATGATATGAAATCGACTAGCCACGATATGAATTCTGACAATGTTACTCCACTTTGGAAAATGGCCTAAAAATATATGGCTCTTATGGAAAATATGACTACAACACTAGATTCGTGTCGTCGAGAGGTGTAGGATCAACTGTCAATTTTCAGAATTTTGATGTTGTCGAAATTTGGGTCATAGGGAATATTTTACATTCCCCTAGATTCCTCCAATATGTTGCTCCACGACTGACTGTAAAATCTCCAAATCAAAATAGAAATCTGACCTCACCATTTATATCGTTGCAAAATTCTAAGAAGAATGAGTATAAATTTGACCTCATTCCGACTCCGGTGAATTTCGGCCTCTACTGAATTTGGAAGATTCCATCAAGATTGTTGAAGATTCTCTTCCGTGGGGAATCTATAAATATTCTTCTCAAAAGGATTTTGAAAAAGAGAAATTTTACCTCCTAAATAATCTTTGGGCATCAAAGGAAAATTTATTGTCTTGAACTACATGCCATCATTTTGCCTCCTGCAGATGTGTCATGGTTTTAATGTATGAAACCCCATCCTCTATTCTGTTCTCAGGCTCCTCCTTCCCGTTCTCATTTCGTTATGCCTCCATCCTTCATTGTGCCTCCATCCTTCATTCTACCTCTCTCCTCCATTCTTCCCCTGACACACAGAAATTGAGGGTTTTTAAGGTGGCGGGGTGGCAGACTTTACAAAGCTGCCACCTGTGGCCTAGTCATAAAAGCGGATGGCTGGAGGCAGAGAGGTTGGGAGATCAAATCCAGCCTCTCCATATTTTTACTTTGCTTGGGCACATATGCCTTAACATATAACCGTTGATATTTTTTTTGGGTGCATTGTTATATAACATAGTCGTTGGTGTTAATATGAGGGTTGGTTTTTATGGAGCCGGCGCGTGGGTAGGGCCCATCTGTCGGTCGTCGGTTCAACTCCCATCGGCTCCGACCGTTATGTTATATGTTTGGATGAGGGAGTGGCATGGGCCGGGTCCACCGGAGGTGGCTCGCCCACCCACATAACTGTTTAGTTATATATATATATATATATATATATATATATATATATATATATATATATATATATATATATATATATATATATATATATATATATATATATATATATATATATTGTTGTATTAACAAAAAAATATATACAATATACATTGTGGTCGTGGGCGGAGGGGGCGGCGAGGGTCATGGCCCATTGCACCACATTTAATATTTAGATATAATAATTTCAAGGGGGGTGGTGGGGGTCATGTCCCGCCAATCCATTTTTTAATATTTGTTTTGTTATTTAAAAATTCATGGTTTTTTTTTTTCATTTTAATGAAATTAAGGGTCATTGGGAAAATTAATGTGGCCACAATTTAGCCCATTTTTGGGAGTTGGGTTCCTTTCTGGTTGATGGTGAATTTGTGGGATATTTTAACCTAACCCCTATCAAAATTTGACCAAAAATTTGACTCTCTCTAACTTCTCCATACGGGCTTGGACTGGAGATACGTTCTCACTGTTGGAATCAGGGCGATGATTACTTCAACCTAAACCTAGTTCAAGGGTAATTTGGCCATTTTGAATTTTGACATAATTAGCCCTGTTGGTCTCCTTAGGGTGTCTAGAGCCACTTGTATTAATAAATGTGATGGATAATTCATGGAAGTGGAAGGGGGGAACTTCGTGAGTAAAATTTCATAGTCATATACAATGTGTAGGTCTTCTTTTGCTAGATTTCAATATTTTTCTCCCTTCATTTACATCCATGATGGCCTTGATGAGGGTGAATTAGATGTATAATTCACACATGGTAGTTTGTTTTACTACTCCATTTTGCATTCATCTCTTTTCTCTTTCTTTCTTTCATTTGACGTAACATTTGGTTTCTTTTACTTTCTTTCTTTGAGTATGCATTATTAAGCATGTGACTAGGGGTTACAGGTTTATAGTGAACTAACATAGCTGTAACATTCTTATTTCGAGGCTTTTAACTTGTTTATACATGATACTATTTCAAGCACTTTCAATTTTTCACTTTCAAGGATATTACACATGGGTCTTCATTACTTTTATTAGGACCTAGATGGATGACTTACGAAAATCTAACAATGCCTTGAAAAATATGATGTATGGAATTTAAGTGAAAAAAGAAAGATGAAAATTATTATGTATAGTTGGGATATGAAGTATGCTATGTTCTAATGGAGTTCTCTAATAGTATAACATGGCTCATGAAGTGACCACCATGGTATCCTCTCAAAAACAAAATTTAAAAATCTAGATTCTTGTTATACATTATTATATTACACAGAATCCCCACCACATTGAAAGAACACATATGAAACAATAACACCATGTCAAAGCAAGAAACTCATACATGAAACAATATTCGAGAAACTAAAGAAACACATACTTGAAACCATATTAGAGAAACTAAATAAATTGATGCAGAGCAAAGAGGAATAATTTAACATATGAGAAAACATAAAATATTATTAAGTTAATTTTTCTCCAAAAGTTGGCTTTAAAAATTATTTGCATGGATATTTATTATGGAGGAGAAAAAATATCGAATTTCTCAAAAGAGAGAACTCCTTCCTAGATATTTCGAGGAAGTTGAGAGAAATCCCCTCAATTTTACGAATATATCCTAACTACTTAATCTCCAACAAATTCTATAAATATCCATAAAATCTAGAGTTCTCTAAGATTTTATATATTAAAGAGATAATAAATACAAAATAGAAGATGCTCCTGTATCAGACTCCCTAGGTAAAATTGATTCCTTGTCTCTCGACCATATTTATTCATAAATTGATTAAGCTCCTCGATCCCAAAATTTATTTTTTGTTATTGATCATCCATTCCTTGTTGTTATGGTTCAATGGTTATGACTTTTAATTCATTATTTTTCCAAATTTGTGTTGCAATTCTCCTCCTTATTTTTTTATGTATACTTGAGCAGTCAAATGTATCATGTTGTTCTATTTGTGCCTCTTGCAATATCTTGGTTTATGTTATTTTTCCATCAGTATCCTTAATTATTTAATGTCAATATCCAATCTAGTTTCTCATTGAAGTTTATTGTTACTAGCTTGGAATATCAATTCATCATCTTTAATATGAAATTGTGAATTACATTCGGGTTCCAAATTTTCATGGATTGAACATTTCTCTTCCTTATTCGCAATTTGATTAGATTCAAATTCCATCAACATCTTCTCTAGCAATTGTAATTCTTCTTTGCATTTTATAAGCATTTACTTTCACTTTCATAAATCATTTCAAAATATTCGTCTTCATCCCTACATGAAAAAAAATTCTTTCACATCCATCATCTGAAACACATCCTACATCCATACACCAATTGTTAAATTCAAAAACATAAGGTATCTGATTCAAATTCTTCATCATTTATGCCAACTATTATGGCATCAATGTGGGTTTTATCTGAATTCTGCATATGCCTATCCACAATTATGTTCATCTTCTCTTTCATTTCAATATTCCCTTAAATTGTCTTTACGAAAAATTGACCAGACTTTGGGTGTCAAGTTCTATGATCATCCACCCAATTACAATGAATTTGACTTATTATTACAGAACCAATCTCTGTCATTTCAATTTTTTTAATGAACACGATCTTGGAACTTGTGGCTTATGGTCCCACTTCTTAGATCATAAAAAAACCACTTCAACATAATTAAATAACCTCAAATAGTATATTATTCCATGAGAACTTATTCTCTATCTTCACAAAAACCACCATGATCTATTACAATTTATTTATTCCTTATAACCCTCTAATTCAACACCAATATACCTTTACCATTTACTTTCAACTTTACCTTTACTATTTATGTTCACCTTTAATACAACACCTTTACCTTTACTATTTATGTTTAGTACCTTTTCCTTTACTATTCACCAAATGAAACATTGAATGCTAATGCTACAATATAAATCTTTAAGCCCACTTATAATAGTTTTAAATTATCAAATTTTATATGAGTCTTGTGCTTGCCTTTATTGAGCCACGTGAAAGGTGCCTTAGTTTGATTTCATAAGAACCTCTTTCTCTCACACGATCTCAAGATAGGCTCAAGGTAGGCTCAATAAAAATGCTAGGCTATGGCTTGGTACGAATTTTGATGCCTCACAAATAGGTTTGGTTCTCTCCAACATTGCAACCTACTCAACATTCACTTATGTTGCACACTTATACTCACCAAAGGTCTTCTCCATGATTTTGACAGCTATAGTTAATCACTCCTTGAATTATTTTACACATTAGCATGACCTTCATACTAATATCTATAACATAGACTTCACACTAATCCCTTGATCTCGTAACCTTCACATATTTTACACTATCTTTCAATTTAGCTCCATCATAATGGCTTCTTTGCGTGTACACACAATTACAACACCATTCTTATGCTTCACACATAGCTCGATGCGTCCATACAACTTGGGAATTAATCAAAATTAACTCAACACATATTTCTATGGCTCTCATACCAAAATAATGGTGCAATATAGGGGGCCTAGCATAATAAAACACACACAAAACGCTCCAAAATATACACAGAAATATATTCCACAATTGATGAATAGATTTATTAATAAATAAAATATTGATAAGAGAATTAATTTCCTAATCATTACTCACTCTCCTTCACTTACATGCCTCAAGGGCTCCCCTAGATTTATACAAGTGGATCTGAACCCAAAGTAGGTTCTAGATCCTAAACAAACTCCCACAATATCTCTCATGATCCATAAAAATTCTCACCTAGTCCCTTATATGTAGATGATATCTAACTAACTCTGAAATCTAAACTCTTCCAAAATACTCTTGAACTCTCTCCTATTTACAATCATTTTTATTTTCATACAATTCTCCTAAAACCATAGGAAAATGCATTAAATATTCAAATCCCAACTTAGGAAACCATCTCCCTTGGTAAAATTTTAACCCTAGGTTAGAAACTAAATTGAAAAAGATAAATTGTGATAACATAGTATCTCGTATGTGAAAGTATAGTGTGACATATCTAAGTGCATTTACAATATAAGATGTACCAGATAGTAGTTGACATAACATGGTTGAACCATATAAAAACATAAGTAGGACTAATTTGAGATGAGATCATCATATATCTAAAGGAGAAATAGAAGAAAAATTTGTATAGATACATGAGGAATTGAGCTCGTTCAAGTTGGAACAACACACAGTTGAGACAATGGTTATCGAAGTAGTTACCCCTAAGGGAGGAAAATATCACTTGAAGCAATTCATTTCTCTCATGGCTTATTTGATTCAATCACTATAAAGCATTACAAGCCTATCATGTAGTGATCCAAGGGCCATGAAACTTCCTTCCACAACCCTACACAATAGAAGAGAGGTTTCAAACTTCTTTCCCTTTAGGAATATTCATTCATTTCCATACCCTTGTTTTTGAATTTAGTTTTGTGAATAATTTGGGAGAATATAACTAATTGTATTTCTAACTTTCCACTCTTTGTACTCATTTATAGCCTCATAGGTTCTAATCCAAAGGGAGGTAGATTTTGCACACCTCAATATACTTGTTTTTTTTTACACGAAATACCTAATGACTAAGCAAGTGCCGAGATGACCTGTATTAACCATGAACTAAGTGAAATATCTGTGGGTTTGGCTACTCCTTGAGCCTAATTAGTACACACTACAACACACCTCTGAAGACTTGAACATGGGCAAGCCACAATCCCAACCACTTGAGCTAAGAACCATTGGCTACACCTCAATAGACTTTAGCATTCAAATTTCTAGTGAGAGATGGGTCCCTTGTACAAAAAATAAGAGACTCATGGACTGATCTGGTCATGCCACAATCAAGGGGATTTCATGCACCAATTTGATGGTCCCACAATCAAAGGACTCTCATGTACCAATTTTATAGCTATTATTATTAGAAAATTTTGAAGTTTGCAACAAGAAACACTGAAGGAGGCATCCTGAAACATCATCCTTGATCCTATTTGGAAAATAATCACCTAAACTAGGTGGGGCCCACATAGGCTATTTTTAGGTGTATGTCTATTTTTAGACATGGTGAGCATATTCTATAAGTTGCACGATGTTATTTGTAGATGGTTGGCCAAATGTGAAAAATAGACGAGATTATATTTTTATAATATTGGGTGAAGTCTATTTATAAAGCGTTGATCTAAAAATAGATGCATGTCGATTATTATTAGCTCTTAATAATAATCAGACTCTAAACAACAACTTATTCTCTTGGAGCATTTCAGTTCAATGCACATATGTGGAACATCAGCTGAAAGAAGGAATTACGCAATTCCCAAGGGTTTACTGGAGCTAATGCATGGAGGACTCAGTTAGAAATGAAGTGGTAAAGTTATGACAGAGTTGGAACAGTAGTTTGTGGAGTTGTATTTAGTTTAACTCAGTTAGACTCAGTTGAGCTAGTTGTATCTAGTCTAACTTATTGATACACTAGTGAGAGTGGAGTGAATTAATTAGTTAATTAATTCACTAAATAATAACTCATTAATCAACTAAAGAATACATCAGTTAACTACAGTGCATGGCAGTTTCAGTGGAGACCTAGTGGAGAGATAGGTGAAAGGGCAAGATGGACTATCTGTTGTGACT
The DNA here is from genome assembly GCA_034641835.2 of Pinus albicaulis. Classification (NCBI taxonomy): domain Eukaryota; kingdom Viridiplantae; phylum Streptophyta; class Pinopsida; order Pinales; family Pinaceae; genus Pinus; species Pinus albicaulis. Next base: position 317,070,977 of record CM076578.1, read on the forward strand.
ACTAGTGATGCATGAATTGCATCTATATATACATTGCAGTTGCCAATGATAACAATGCAGTCAAGGAGAGTGGGATTACATCGAATTTGTCTTTGTAATTAGCTTGGATTGTGAAGTGGAGGCGAGCTAGCAAGAGGGCTGAGATTGGTGCATGGATTTGTAAATTTCTTCTATGTTAGTGTGTGACGATTGTATTGTACTGAGAGCTTGAGGTACTAAGCTTTGTATGAGATTTTTACATGATCTCCATGATACATGATATGAAAGTTGGGGTTTTTAGCTTTAGGATTTCTCGTTAAACAACTGTGTTATGTGTGTTTTTATTGCTTCATGTGTTTTGCAATTGTTGATTAAATTTCTGCAAGAATTATAGTGGAAGGATTATGTATTTAGCAAGAAGATAAATATTGTTAGATCAGGGGAGTCCAGATATATACATGCATATTGTATATAGTTTCTATATAAAATTTTCAATTTCACCTTTTATATTATTAATATTTTATCATCCTCGCATTATAATTAATAACAATAAATAAAATACACCCATAAAATTAAAATCTCCAAATATAAAACAATAATAATAATTTAACATAGAATACGTGAAATACTTTATTTATTAAAAATCCCTAAATTACTCAACTAACTAATCCATTTCATGCCATTTATTACTATAAATAGACTTTATATACTTTAAATAAAACATTCTTACATAAAGCTTCGCCATGTCAAAGTATTGACTGGTCAAATTTATATTAAATGATTCCCTCTACTTATATTATGAATTAAAAAATTATATATTTTCATATTACCACTAAATAACATAATGATGTTTATCACTTAACTCCCTTTCTTTTCGGTTTGAAACTAGGTTTCCCCACATTTACACGATATATTTAACTACACTTTTATATTTTGACCTACTATCGTTCATATTGTTTACTTATTTATGTATTGTGGTAATGCTTTGGATAAACTTGATCGATATGGAAATTGGTTTATTTAGAGTGCCTTAATGGAGGTTATTGTAGAGTATGTGGTTCGAAAATGTTTGTTAAGCATGCCTTACACATCACACGATAAGATGAAAGCTGTGTGAAATAGCTGTGAGGCTATACTCAGTAGCCTTAAGTTCTATGCTGACAGGAAGAAATGTGGGATGAGTAATGGTATACTCATCCCACATGTGGGAAGAGATATCAAGAATAACGAGATATTAATCTCGCTATTGTAGTAATGGTATACAACCCTGTGAAGGGCACCTGGGAAAGGGTACCTCCAATTGATGAACCCCACAATACTAGAATACTAATATGGTGTCAGTGTGTGGCTGTGAATCAGAAAATACTTCTCATAGGTGGATTCCATATGTCCAACGGGATTTTGGTGAAGAGTGTTTACATTTATGACTTTGAGTCTGCGAGATGGCATCATGGAGTTGACATGCCTACATCTCGATCATTCTTTTCATGCTCTATCTCTTCTTCAACCAGAATTGTCTACGTGACAACCAAAGTGTAATTTTACTTGAAAATAACCCCACTTATCATTCAAAGAAAAATAACATTGATGTTCAATATCACTTTGTGAGGGATATGTTTGAGGATAAAAAGGTGTTGTTAGTAAAGGTGGAAACTTTAAAGAATGTTGCAAAACAATTGACAAATATTGTGAGCACAAAGAAGTTTTCTTGGTGTAGAGAAACAATGGACATTGCATGGCTATACCAATGACTAATCTCTCCTACAACCCCTTCTGTGGAAATAAAATAACAAGTGGGAGAATGTTGGATTTTTGTTATATTATTTCCATGACTAGCTTTAGACATTGTACATTATGTCGAGTGCGACACTTAGTTTGAGATAGAGCCTCAAGATTTATTTTTTTATGCGGACCCAATAATAGTTGGGAAGACACAAGGATGGGGTACAGACCCAAATATGGTGGGAAAACATACCCATGGTTTTGTGCATGGCTTATGCACATTGTTTTGGGCATGATATTTTTTTTCCCATGGTATTTTGTAGATTCGGTAAAGGGAACTACAATTATCTTCTAATCTAAGGTTATTGGATTGTGGATTATGAATTTTTCACCATGTATATATGTGTATTGTAACATTGAAAGGAATATAATGAAAATTCGATTTCCTACTCCCAGTTTTGGGATCAAGGGTGAAATATCTATGTATATGTGTTTTATGTTTTATGTTCTCACCATTGTTTATTATTTTGTTTTAAGAATTTTTTTTGCGGGTAATTTATGTACAAGGTTAAAACCTACACATGGAATACCCTTTTAATACCCTATACAACACAAGAAGGTCATTACCCTTATTTTCTTATCTTCCCTTCAGGGATATTCATCCATTTTTGTGCTCTTTAAAAAAATAGAATCTATTGATTTAGTTTTGGGAAAATTTTAAAAAACTTAAACTAGTTTTCAAACAATGAAGACTCATCAAAAATATATGTCAAAGGCTTTTTAGCTTCTGACTCCTTAATAGTCATATGTAACCTCATATGGTATAATTAAGTGGTAGGTAGATTATGTACACCTGTATATAATTTAGCAATTAAATCACTACAAGGAGGTGATTCCCTTGTCTAATAAACAAGGGGTTGTCATATACCAATTTGGTTTCACAAATCCCAAAGAAAGTGCATAAATCTCAAATAATTATACATACATTTATGGAATCGATACCACCTCCAATGCATGTACAAGGATACCGATGCAATAAACACACCTATAGTAGTTATTCATGCCTTGATATATGTTCTATTAGGTAGTAACCATACAAGTTATTCCTTCCAACTTCTCAATAAATCCTTTAAATTTTACACATTGGGCTAATTTCAAACATGGTGTTGACAAAATTAAACTCAATTACATGTGGCGTTTCAAATACCAAGAAGCATTTTTTTGTATTGATAAGTTAGAATTAGATGAATGTGATATATAATTCATGGAAGTAGAAGGGGGGGACTTCATGATTAAAATTTCATAGTCATATATAATGTTTAGATCTTCTTTTCCTAGATTTCAATATTTACGTCCCTTCATTTACATCCATGGTGGCTTTCATGAGGGTGAATTAGACATAGAATTCAAACATGGTAGTTTGTTTTACTACCCCATTTTGCATTCATCTCTTTTGTTTTTCTTTCTTTCATTTGAAGTACCATTTAGTTTCTTTTACTCTTGTTTTTGTGTATGCATTATTAATCATATGACTAGGGGAAAGGGGTTTATAGTGAACAAACATAGCTCTAGAATTCTTATATTGAGGCTTTTAACTTGTTTATACATGCTACTACGTCAAGCAATTTCACTTATTTACATTCAAGGATCTTACACATGGATCTTCGTTACTTTTATTAGAACCTATATGGATGACTTATGATAAGATAACAATGCCTTGAAAAATATGTTGTATGGAATTTAAGTGAAAAATAAAGATGGAAATTATTAGGTATAGTTGGGATATGAATTATGCTATGTTCTATGGAGTTCTATAATAGTATAACATGGCTCATGAAGTGACCAGCATGCTATCCTCTCATAAAAGAAATTTAAAAATCTAGATTCATGTTATACATTATTATATTACACATAATTCCCACCACGTTGAAATAACACATATGAAACAATAACACCATGTCGAAGCAAGAAACTCATACATGAAACGATATTAGAGAAACTACAGAAATTCATACATGAAACCATATTAGAGAAACTAAATAAACTGATGCAGAGCCGAGAGGAATAATTGAACATAAGAGAAAACATAAAATCTTATTAAGTTAATTTTTCTCCAAAACTTGGCTTTACAAATGAATTACATGGCTATTTATTCTAAAGGGGGAAAACTATCGAATTCCTCAAAAGAGAGAATTCATTCCTAGATATTTGGAGGAAGTTGAGAGAAATCCCCTCAATTTAAGGAATATATCCTAACTACTTAATCTCCAACAAATTATATAAATCTCCATAAAATCTAGAGTTCTCTAAGATTTTCTATATTAAACAGATAATAAATTCACAATAGAAGATGCTTCTGTATCAAACTCCCTAGGTAAAACAAATTCCTAGTCTCCCGACTAGATGTCTTCATAAATTGTTTAAGCTCCCGGATCCCAAAATTTAGTTCGTTGTTGATCATCCATTCTTTGTTGTTATGCTTCAAAGGTTGTGACATTTTATTCTTCTGTTTTCCAAATTTTGTGTTGCAATTCTCCTCCTTATTTGCTGATGTATAATCAAACAATCAAATGTATCATGTTGTTATATTTACGCCTCTTGCAATATCTTATTTTATGTTATATTTCCATAAGTTTCCTTAATTCTTCAATGTCAATATCCAATCTAGTTTCCCTCTAAAGTTTTTTGTTACTAGCTTGGAATACCAATTCATCATCATTAACATTAAATTGTGAATAACATTCGGGTTCCAAATTTTCATGGATTGAACATTTCTCTTCCTTATTTTCAATTTGATTAGATTCAGGTTCCATCGACATCTTCTCTAAAAATTGTAATTCTTCTTCACATTATATAACCATTTTATGGATACTTTCAAAAAACATTTCAAAATATTGGTCTTCATCCCTGCATGAAACAAAATTAGTGTCGTGTCCATTATCTGCAACACATCGTGCATCCACACACCAATTTTCAGATTCAAAAACATAATACATCAAATTCGAATTCTTCGTCATTTATGTCAATTATTATGGCATCAATGTGGCTTTTCTCTGAATTTTGAAAATGCTTATCCATAGTTATATTTGTATCCTCTTTCATTGCAATATCCCCTTAAATTTTATTTACGATAAATTGATAAGAATTTGGGTGTCGAGTTCTATGATCATGCACCAAATTAAAATCAATTTGACTTATTATTACAAAACCAATCTTTGACATTTTAATTTTTTTAATGAACATGATCTTGGAACTTGTGGCTTATGGCCCCACTTATTAGATCAATAAAAAAAACTTCAATACAATTAAAATAACCTCAAATATTATATAATTCCATGAGAACTTATTCTCTATGTTCATAAAAACCACCATGATCCATTACAATTTATTTGTGCTTTATAACCCTTTAATACAACACTAATTTAACTTTAACATTTACTTTCAACATTACCTTTACTATTTATGTTCACCTTTAATAAAACACCATCACCTTTACTATTTATGTTTACCTTTGCCTTTACTATTTACTATTCACTAAATGGAGCATTGAATGCTAATGCTACAATATAAATATTTAAGCCCACTTATAATAGTTTTAAATTATCAAATTTTATATAAGTATCGTGCTTGCCTTTATTGAGCAACATGAAAGATGCCTAATTTTTATTTCAAATGAACCTCCTTCTCTCACATGATCTCAATATAGCCTCAAGGTAGGCTAAACAAAAATGTGAGACTCTAGCTTGGTACGAATTTTCATGCCTCACAAATAAGTTTCATTCACTCCAACATTGCAACCTGCTCAACATTCGCTTATGTTACACACTTATACTGACCAAATATCAGCTCCAAGATTTTCACAACCATAGTTAATCATGCCTTGATGTATGTTACAAATTAACATGACCTTCATACTAATATCAACAACACACACTTCACACTGATCTCTTGATCTCGCAACCTCCACACATTTTACACTATCGCTCAATTTAGCTCAATCATAACAGCTTATTTGTCTATACACATAACTCCAACACCATTCTTATGCTTCACACATAGCTCGATGCGTCCATATAACTTGGGAATTAATCACAATTTACTCAACACATAGTTCTACGACTCTGATAGCAAAATGATGGTGCGGGCTAGGGGGCTGTCATAATAAAACATACACAAAACACTCCAAAATATACATAGAAATATATTTCACAATTGATGAATATTTATTAATAAATAAAATATTGAAAAGATAATTCTTGGCCTAATCATTACTCACTTTCCTTCACTTACATGCCTCAAGGGCTCACCTAGATTTATACGATTGGATTTGAACCCAAAGTAGGTTCTAGATCCTAAACAAACTCCCACAATGTCTCTCACGATCCATAAAAAATCTCACCTAATCCCTTATCTCTCGATGATATCTAACTAACCCTCAAATCTAAAATATTCCAAAATACTCTCTAACTCTCTCCTATTTACAATAATTCTCATTCTCATACAATTATCCTAAAACCATAGGAAAATGCATTAAATATTCAAATCCGAACTTAGGGAACCAACTCCCTTGGTAAACTTTTAACCCTATGTTAGAAACTAAAGTGAACAAGATAAATCGTGATAACATAGTATCTCGTATGTGAAAGTATAGTGTGATATATGTAAGTGCATTTGCAATCTAAGATGTACCTGATAGTAGTTGACATAACATGGTTGAAGCATGTAAGAACATGAGGAATAATGTGGGATGAGATCATCATATATATATAAAGGAGAAATAGAAGAAAAATTTGTATATATACATAAGAAATTGAGATGGTTGAAGTTGGAACACCACACAGTTGAGACAGTGGCTCTCGAAGTAGTTTCCCCTAAGGGGGAAAAGGCTCACTTGAAGCAACTGATTTCTTTCATGGCTTAGTTGATCCAATCACTGGAGAGAATTATAGGTCTATCATCTAGTGATCCAAGGGCCATGGAACTCCCTTCCACTGCCCTACAAAACAGAAGAAAGGTGTTACACTTCTTTCTCTTTAGGAATATTCATTCATTTCCATACCCTTGTTTCTTAATTTAGTTTTTTGAATAATTTGGAAAAATATAACTAATTGGCTCTAAAAAAATGAACACCCATTAATAACCAATGTTGTTTGATTTCTAACTTTCCACAGTTTGTACTCATTTACATCCCCATAGGTTCTAATGATGCAGGATCATCCAACTTCAAAGCTACAGCTAGAATTGACTTCTTCTGTCGAACAAAAGAAGAAGTTTTGAATTCTATTTTACTTTGTTTTAAGTTAATTAGGGCTAACACAGCCATTGTAATTTGCAGATTAAAAGAATAGTTAATTTAGGATTAGTTAGTTATTTAGTTTAATAATTTTTTCTAAAACTGAATGATAGTTGCTCAACCATATGGGGATTTTGGAAAGGCATAAAACCAAACCAAATACACCACTATGAGGGTCTACTATCTATATAGAGAAGAGTAGAGTGTTATTAAAGTGAATCTGTGTCTGTGAGAAAATAAAGAAAGTACTATTGAATTTTTAATTTGAAGAGTATTTATTTTCTCTGCATTATAAATTCACCTGAGTATTGAAATGTGTCGGAGTATATCCATATCAAATAACTGAAATTGTAGGACCAAAAATACACAAGTAGGACAACCATATCAAATAACCGAAATTGCAAGACCAGAAGTTTACGAGCAGGACCAAGCCATACTCTGGAGACAAAGAAGCATAGGTATATCAAAAATATACTAATAACAGATTTTCATTCTACTCCTTTACTATTTTCATTTAATAAGTTTTCCAACGAATTTCATGGTTGAATAAATCTTATTACAAGGTCTGTAAATCATATTTATAAATTAAAAAAGAAAATAGTGTAATAGTTTATACAGATAAAGGAAAGTTCTTAATAATTAAATACTACATAGAAATTACAAGCCTCAAAATCCCTTTGAGAGTTTGTGATATTCCTAGCCGACAACAAAACAAAAACAAAATACAGTTGTATATTGGAACGGTCCTACCTTGTTTCACCAGGGAGAAATTGGACCACGACGGTAGCAGAAGATAGCCCAGGTCAGCTCTTGAAGCCACATAAACATAAAGAGGATTCAAACAAAAAAAAGACAGTAAGTGACAAAAAGAAATCGCAGAAGGATTGAAAAGCCATGTGAGGAGACAACTTACTTGAAGAGCCAAAGACTAGTAGGGAGGCAGTGTGATCGAGAAAGGAAGGATCATTTCCACAGGACCACCACAGGAAGAACCTACTATAAAAACCTGTTAGCCAAGGCACCAAAGGGTTAGCAAGGTCATGAAGAAACACAAAGACTAAAACTAGAACGGAGAGCTTACCTATGTTGCAAAGGTTGAATCGCCTTGGAGAAGAAGCGAACACCTGCCGAATGCACAAAGACAGTTTTAAACTTCAGAAGATGGCAAGAGAGGACTGAGAAGAAACGAACAAGAATAAAAAACCCCAGAAAATTACCAAAAAAATACATTTGGTGACTGCACCAGTTTGTGAAGGCAGTTATATAAGTAGGTTTGGAAGCCCTTTCATAAATCACAAAGGGCGTGTAACGGTCGAAGCCCCCAAAACTCTTAGAGGACTGTGCAAGCTTGCAGGTGGTGGCAGGTTAGAAACCCTCGCCAGTCTCCCTCTCCAAAAACCCTCGCGACGAAATGATGAAATGAGGGATAAACCCTAAGTTTATGACATTTTAACGTGTGGTGTTAAACATTTGGTCAAGACCCCCGGTCACATGGGCTAAGAGGAATTTTAAAGGAGCGGATTTGAATTAATTACAGTATTAAATAAATTTCATATTAAGAGGCATTGGTTATAGTTTTCAATAGTGTCAATTCAATTCATTATTTCCATGTCCCCATAAATTGTGGTATCAGAGTAAAAATTTCTTCCTAAGTGGAGATGGAAGTAGGAAGAAGAGGTCAGGGAAGAGCTGTAAGGAGAGTAGTAGATGTAGAACTGCGTGAAGAAATTAGAATGTTGTCAACACGTTTGGAAGAAGTGGAAGTAGGAAGGCATAGGGATCCTAGAGGTGGGGATGACAGTGATGGTGAAACAATGGCACTAATAGATGGGTCAGAGGACGAGACACCAGCAATCAAACTATTGAAATCAGTTTTGATGGCTAGCAGCAAGCCAAGACTATATCTCTCCAATTATGATGGCAGTTTTTCTACAGAAGCATCGTTGGAATGGATAGGTGAGTTAGATAAATACTTCGAGTATGAGGAAGTTAGTGAGCATAGAAAATAAGGTTTGTTGTCACTAAGTTGAAAGGACATGCAACATTCTGGTGGGATAGTGTCCAAGATGAAAGGAGAAGACTGAACAAGCATTTGATCAGGAGATGGGACAGGATGATTGAAAATATGAAAATCAAGTTCCCGCCTAAATATTACCAAATTTATCTTTATAAACAAGTGCAGAATCTGAGATAGAGAACGATGACTGTAAAGGAGTACACAGAAGAGTTCTATTAAGTGAACTTGAGGGCTAGGTATGTTAAAGATACCCCTAAGAAAACAAAAAGATTTTTGAATGGTCTACGGATGGAAATCTTAGATGGCATAAGTATTATTTCCCCTAAAACTATAGAGGAGGCATATCAATGTGCTTTTAAGGCAGAAGAAAATATTACTAGGAAGCAGAATGCAAGGAGAGGACGTGGTTTCGACAGAGCAAGAGGACATTCCTTTGGCAGAGGTAGAACCTCCAATAGTAATGAAGAGGGTAGAAGTTCAAAGACTTCGGGACAGACTGAGAAGGAAGGTAACACCAGAGGTGGAAGACCATGCCAACGAGGAAGAGGTAATGGCAGAGGCGGAGGAAATTCCTACCACTGTTACAAGTGTCACTAATGGGGGTATAGGTCTTTTGAATGTCTTGAAAATTAGCAAGTTGGATAAAGGGGAGTGTATTTTGCTCAACCTGATGTAGCAGAGGCACCGCCACAAGAGGTGGATAATGTGCCTGAAATAGGAGAAGCCTTGGTTTTCAACAAGGTTTTACTAAAACTAGCTGAGGAGGTGGCTGACCTAACACAGAGGAAAGAATTGTTTCGGACTGTGTGCAAGTCGCATGGAAAATGTTGCAAATTGATTATAGATAGTGGAAGCAATGATAACTTGGTAGCCACTGAGATGGTGGAAAATTTGGGTTTTAAGAAGTCAAATCATCCGACTCCATATAAGGTGTCTTGGTTGCAAGAAGGACGCCAACTGCTGGTTGATGAGCAGTGTGAGGTGGAGTTTCACATTGGAAAGTACAAGGACAAGGTGACTTGCGATATTATGCCTATGGACGTGTGCCATATTCCATTGGGCAGACCATGGAAATATGATAGAAAGGTCATCCATGATGGGGAAAATAATTCTTATAGATTTGTTAAGGACGGCATAAATCATATGCTAGTTCCCATGAAAGAAGAAGACACTGCAGAAACTAGTGGGGCTAAAACACTACTGATAGGTGGAAAGGAGTTTCTACGATAGATTGAGGAGAGTGAGGTGAATTATGAAGTTGTTCAGAGGCTAAGAGTAGTATTGATGCATACGGAAATCATTGATTTTCCTATGGAAATACAGGACATGCTGCGAGAGTTTAGTGATATTTTGGTAGATGATTTACCAGATAAATTACCACCAAAGCGGAGCATTAGTCACGATATTGATTTTATTCTAGGAGCTAGTTTTCAAAACAAGCTTGCTTACCGGATGAGTCTGAAAGACAATGAGGAGTTTAAGAAGCAAGTACATGAATTGCTGGATAAAGGGTTGATTCAGGAGAGTTTGAGCCCTTATGTTGTTTTGACCATTTTAGCTCCCAAAAAAGGAGGTGAATGGAGGATATGCACTGATTCCTGGGTGATAAACAAGATCACTATCAGGCATAGGTTTCCCTTACCCCGGATGGACAATATAACAAATTTTCTGACTGGAGAAGCATATTTTTCAAAGATAGACCTGAAAAGCGGCTATCACTAGATTAGGATTAGAGAAGGTGATCATGAGTGGAAGATAACTTTCAAGACCAATGAAGGCTTGTATGAGTGGTTGGTCATGCCATCTGGACTGAGCAATGCACCCAACACATTCATGTGTTTTATGAATGATATGTTGAAAGAATTCATTAGCAAATTCGTGATAGTATATCTGGACGATATACTCATTTTCAGCAAGGCCAAGGAGGAACATTTTCGACATGTCAAGTATGTGCTGAAAAAATTGTAGCAAAATAAATTGTTGATAAATTTAAAAAAATATTCCTTTTTCAATAAATAATTGATCTATTTAGGAATTTTGATTTCTTAAAATGAGTTGAAGATGAACCCAGAGAAGGTTGTAGCCATAGTTAGTTGGCCATCTCCCAAAATTTCGTTTGAAGTAAGAAGTTTTCATGGACTGGCAAGTTTCTATCAAAATTTTATTAAGAAATTCAATGGTATTTGTCCACCTATAGTGGATACCATTAAGAAGGAAAATCAGCCTTTTCATTGGACAAAATCTACTGAGAGGAGTTTTCAGTTTTTGAAGAAGAAGATCACTGAAAAACTGATCCTAAAACTGCTAGACTTCAACAAAATTTTCCAAGTTCATTGTGATGTTAGTGGGATAGCCATTAGTGCAATACTCAGCCAAGAAGATAAGCCAGTAGTGTACTTCAGCGAGAAGTTAAATGAGAGAAGGCAGAAGTATACATGTTACAACAAAGAATTTTATGTAGTCATCCAAGAATTGTAGCATTGGAGACATTATTTACTGGCTAATGAATTTGTCTTGTTTTCAGACAATTCTGTGTCACAATACATTATGCAGCAACACAAGTTGAATCATAAAAATGTGAAATGGGTGGAGTACTTGCAGATTTTTACATTCGTTTTGAAACACATCGACGGCCAGGCCAAAAAGGTGGCAGATGCATTAAGCATGAGGAGTTTTATATTACAAGAAAGTGCAATACAAGTGTTGGGATTCGAGCATCTCAAAGACTTATATACGATGGATGGAGATTTTAAGGAAGCTTATGAAGCTTGCCAAAATCCACTATTGAGAGAAAATAGTCCATGGTTGGACTATAACATGCAGGAGGGGTTGTTTTTCAAAGGAGGACAGATGTGTATTCCAGAATTTTCTATGCGAGAGAACTTAATCCAGGAAAAGAACAATGGAGGTTTGGTCAGACATTTTAGCATAGATAATACTTTGGATCAGCTGAGATACTTTTACTATTGGCCGAGGATGTGAAGAGATGTGCAGAGGCTTGTGATCAGGTGTAAATTTTGACAACATGCAAAGGGACGCAGCCAGAATGCAGGGTTATATACACCCTTACCCATTCGGAACAGACCATGGGACTCAGTTATCTTGGACTTTGTCTTAGGTCTGACGAAGACACAGTGGGGATTCGATTCCATCATGGTGGCGGTAGATTGTTTCACCAAAATTTCACATTTGATTCCATGTAGAAAGACAAGTGATGCAACACATGTAGCACACTTGTTCTTTTCAGAGATATTCAGATTACATGGCTTGCCAAATTCCATCATCCCAGACAGGGATGTAAAGTTCACAAGCCATTTCTAGCGAACATTGTGGAAGAAGTTAGACACCAAACTAAATTTCAGTTCGGCTTATCACCCATAATCAGATAGGCAAAGTGAAGTTGTGAACAGGAGTCTCGAAAATCTTCTAAGGAGTCTAGTTCGTGAAAATTCCAGACAGTGGGATTGTGTGCTTGCATAAGTAGAGTTTTCCTATAATGACTCACCCAAAAAAAGCATAGGCATAAGTCCTTTCCAAATCCTATATGGAATGCACCCACGTGGAGTATTTGAGTTGCAGGATTTAGGTCAGTTTTAGTGCAGGAGTGCTGATGGCGAAGATTTTGCGAAAGCAATCAGCGATCTACATGAACAGGTCAAATTGAAGCTACAAGATAGCAGCCAAAGATATAAACAGAGAGTATATTTGAAAAGGCGGGAGGTACAGTTCCAAGTGGGAGACCTGGTACTAGCACATTTGCACAAGGAGAGGTTTTATAAAGGCGAATACAGCAAATTGAAGATGAAAAAGATCTGGCCTTGTAGGGTCCTTCGGAATTTTTCTGCAAATTCTTACAAGTTGTAGTTACTTCCGAGTGTAGGAATCTCGCCCATTTTTGTGTGGCAGATCTGTACCCATAAATTGTTGTTGATGATGAATACAGTTCAGAGAGACGAACACGGGACACCGAGGATGAGGAGAGACCATGGATTAAACGGATGCCTCTAGCATAACCTTTGGAAATTGAACAGATTTTGGACACAAAGGTAGCTAGGAAGACATGAACGATAGAATATTTAGAGTATTTGGTCAAATGGAAGGACCGTCCTATGGAGGATTGTTCTTGGTTGGACGTTACCCAAATTCAAACCGTTGGGTACTATGTTGAAGAGCTCATGGATAGGAGCCATGAGTTTAATTTACCCCAGGAGCCTGATGTAGGAGCATCCAACTGAAAGGCTACAACTGGAGTTGACTTCTTCTTTTGGACAGAAGAAGTTTTGAATTATATTTTACTTTGTTTTAAGTTAATTTGGGCTAACACAGCCAATGTAATTTGCAGATTAAAAGAATAGTTAATTTAGGATTAGTTAAGTATTTAGTTTAATAAACTGTTCTGAAACTGAATGAAATTCTCTCAACCATATGGGGATTTTGGAAAGGCACAAAAACAAACCCAATCCACCATTGTAAGGGTGTGCCATCCGTAGAGAGAAGGAGAGTGTTATTAACGTGAATTTGTGTGTATGAGCAAATAAAAAAATTATTATTGAATTTTTAATTTGAAGAATAGTTATTTTCTCTGCATTATAAACTTGACTGGGTATTGAAATGTGCCTGAGTCTTTCCATATCAAATAACTGAAATTGCAGGACAAGTAATACACAAGCAGGACAACCATATAAAATAACCGAAATTGCAGGACCAGAATTTTACGAGTAGGACCAAGCCATACTCTAGAGACAAAGAAGCACAGGTATATAAAAAATATACTAATAACATATTTTCATTCTCTTCCTTTACTATTTTCATTTAAAAAAATTTCCAACGAATTTCTTGGTCGAATAAAAATTATTACAAAGTATGTAAATCATATTTATAAATTCAAGCAAGAAAATATTGTAATATTTTATACAGATAAAGGAAAGTGTTGAAGAATTAAATACTACATTACACAACAATTACAAGCCTCAAAATCCCTCTGTGGGTTTGTGAGATTCCTAGCCGACAACAAATCAAAAACAAAATACAGTTGTATTTGTCTAGAAATCATAGAAGAATTGAGAAGCCATGTGAGGAGTTGGCTTACCTGAAGAGCCGAAGACCAGTAGGGAGGCAGTATGACTGAGAAAGGAAGGATCATTTGTGCAAGACCATCACGGGCAGAACCTGCTAACAAAATCTGTTAACCAAGGCACCAAAGGGTCACTAAGGTCATGAAGAAACACAGATACTGAAACCAGAATAGAGAGCTTACCTTTGTTGCAGAGGTCGAATTGCCTTGGAGAAAAACCCAACACCTGCCAAATGCACAAAGAATAATTTTAAACTTCTGAAGATGGAAAGAGAGGACTGAGAAGAAAAGAACACAAATAAAAAACCCCAGCAAATTACCAAAAAATATAGTTGGTTACTACACCAATTTGTGAAGGCGATCGTAGCAGGGTTGGAAGCCCTTTCACAAATCACAGAGGGCATGTAATTTTGCAAGCCATAATAGGGTCAATATCCTCGCGTCGGAGGGTTGTGCAAGTTTGCAAGTGGTGGCAGGGTCAAAACCCTCGCCCAGTCTCCCTCTTAGACAAACCCTCACAACGAAAAGACGAAATGAGGGATAAACCCTAAGTTTATGACATTTTAACATGTGGTGTTAAACATTTCGTCAAGACCCCCGATCGCATGGGCTAAGCGGAATTGTAAAGGAGAGGATTTGAATTCTTTACAGTATTCAATAAAATTTTGTATTAAGAGGTGTTGGTTATAGTTTTAAAAAGTGTCAATTCAATTCATTATTTCCGTGTCCCCACCATCTAATCCAAAGGGAGGTAGATTTTGTACACCTCATTATATTTGTTTTTTTTATTATAGGAAATATATAATGACTAAGAAAGTGTCGAGCCTACTGGTATTGACCACGAACGAAGTGAAAGCTCCGTGGGGTTGGCTACTCCTTGAGCCTAATCAATACACACTACAACATACCTCAACTTGAACATGGGCAAGCCACAATCCCAACCACTTGACCTAAGAACCATTGGCTACACCTCAATAGACTTTAGCATTCAAATCGGTACTAAGAGATGGGTCCCTTGTACAACAAACAAGGAATTCATGGACCAATTTCTTCATACCACAATCAAGGGGCTTTCATGCACCAATTTGATGGTTCCACGATCAAGAGACTCTCATACACCAATTTTATAGTTATTATTATTAGAAAATTTTCAAATTCACTTTTTATACTATTAATATTTTATCATCCTCACATTATAATTAATAACAATAAATAAAATAAACACCTAAAATTAAAGACTCCAAATATAAAACAATAATAATAAATTAACATAAAATAAATTGAAAATACCATTAAAAAAAATGTTGAAATACATTTAAAAAAATCCCTAAATTACTCAACTAACTAATCCATTTCATGTTATTTATCTATATAACTAGATTTTAAATAATCATTTCATGCGATTTATCTATATAAATAAACTTTATATACTTTAAATAAAACATTTCTTACCTAAAACATTGCCATGTCAAAGTATTGACTGGTCAAGCTTATATTAAATGCTTCCGTGTACTTATATTATGAACTAAAAGATTATAACTTGTACCAATGTTTATCACTTAGCTAGCTCCCTTTCTTGTCGGTTTAAAATTAGATTTCCCCATATCTACACTATATATTTAAGTGCACTTTTATATTTTGAGCTACTACTGTCGTTCATATTGTTTTCTTTTAAATTATGTGTGGTAAGGCTTTGTGTAAACTCGATCGATTTGGAAATTGGAGGTAGTGACTTAATGGAGGTTATTCCGGAGGATGTGGTTCGGCAGTGTTTGCTAAGAATGCCTTACGCATCACACGATACACTGAAAACTGTGTGCAACAGCTGGGAGGCTATACTCAATAGCCCTACGTTCTATGCTGACAGGAAGAAATGTGGGATGAGCGAGCAACTTATTTGCTTGATTCAAAGAGATATGACGAGGAATGACAGAGATATAAATCCCGCTTTTGTAGTAACGGTATACGACCCTCTGAAGGGCACCTGGGAAAAGCTACCTCCCATTGATGATCCCCAAATTAGTGGAATACCAGTATGGTGTCAGTGCGTGGCTGTGAATCGGAAGCTACTTCTCATAGGCGGATTCCACCCGTCCAGCAGGAGTTTGGTGACGAGTGTTTACATTTATGACTTTGAGTGTGCGAGATGGCGCCGCGGAGCTGACATGCCTACACGTCGATCATTCTTTGCGTGCTCTGTGTCTTCTTCCACGGGACTTGTCTACGTCGCTGGCGGTATGGGTGAGCGTGACATCCTTCTCGCAGCTGCAGAAGCATACGACGCGGAGAAAGACAAGTGGGAGATTTTACGTCCTATGATCCAACCGCACGGCCTGGGATGCCGCGGTCTTTTCGTGGAAGGTAAATTCATGGTGTTAGACGAAGGCCAAAACGAAATTTTCGATCCGATTGAGGGGACGTGGAGAATGACGGCACATTGGCGGAATTTCAGGGGAGATCTATGGAGAAGTTGTGTGATTTCTTCTTCTTCTGGGGAGTTGTACGAGTTCACCGAACAACAGGTGGAGAAGTATGATGTGGAGAAGGACGTTTGGAGTGTTGTAGCTTCTTTTCCGACTCCCCACCCTATTGCGTTCTTTACGTGCGCTACACAGTGGCGCGACCAAATTTTTGTAAGCGGATTGGGCGACCGATCAGAAAAACACATCTCTTATCTGTTTAATCCATCAACGAGGCAGTTGATTGAAGTTAACGGCGATGGTGGGGAGGTCTTTGCGGCCATGATCGTGTGTGCAGCAACCGTGGAGATTTGAAAGTCATTTTTAGATGCACGCCAAACATAATCACTGTGTTGTGTTCAATTCTATATTAGTTCTCGCCTAGTCTAGATAATTCAGGAAACGTTTTTTTTTCTTTCGAGTTTTTTCTTCGTCAATTTCGTTCAAAGATTCTGTATAGATTTTTAAAATTTTGTTCAACTTTCAACATGGAATAAGGGATGTGAAGAGTAAGAGTGTGGATTCCATTTATTCTTACAAAAGTTTTAGTATAGAATATCAATTAGAATATAAAGGATGTCTACGAGTGTGGATTCCATTTATTCTTATAAAAGTTTTTGTATAGAATATTAATTTTTCATGTTTATTAGAATTAAATAATATCAATTTACATATGTATTGTATTATTGGTATTATTGTGAAGTTTTTTTTTCATATTTTTGTTAATACTTTTCTTATTTTTGTTTTGGTTAATTTGAAATTTCTAAGTAAACACGTTAGGTTTGCAGTGGCACATGTTATTTAGGGTTTGAAGGGCTTCAGAAATCATCTCACTATGTTTGCAAAGGGAACTAATGTGAGTCGTGTAGGTAAATACATAAGGCACATTTCCTATATGAAAGTGGTGTAACTAATGGAATTTGGTGGGCATCCATTAGAATATACATGTCTTTGATGAGCTCGGGCACTTGCTGTAATCTTCCATGTTTGCAGAAGCCTCCCTCAATGAACCCGCATGTTTTCTTATCATGAGTGCACACATTCTGAGACATCAGCCCTAATAGGTTAACCACGACATCGACATGGTTTTCTTATCATGAGTGCACACATTCTGAGACATCAGCCCTAATAGGTTAACCACGACATCGACATTTTCAAGACCCAAGGAGGGCCTTTATCAAGATGTTGAAAGTGTTGAAATTTGGGATCGTTACGTATGCCCCCACATTCTCGAAGTACACAGAGAAACCCATCTCACACTCTCTATTTTGGCAAACAATGTCAAGGATGGTGTTCAAGGCTAGGACGGAGGGTGAGGCATTGCGGAGAGGAGGCAGAGGGTTTCTAGCAACATCCTGGATTAGTTGTATTTTTTGATTAATTTCATGAAAACCCTGTGGAGAGGTGAAGAGCATCACAGAGAGGCAAAGGTGGTACAGTACCTTTTATACCTGGTGAAAGAGCTTGGCGTTGCCCTTTGAGAGCTTCCGGAAGCTCTAGAGCACAAAAGTGTAGCCTTATGAAGTGGTGTAGGGTTGTTAAACTCTCTTTCACATAACTAACTCTCTTTTTTCACATAAATATCTCTTTTATATAGTCGAAATAGGCATTACTAAATTTGATATATATATTTCAATTCTCTATATTGACTTTAAATCTATACCATCCATTTATTAATTAGATAATTAAGCCAAAATTCTAAAAGCTCTACTCTAAAATTCATAAAATTACTTACAATATTAATAATTGAAATAAAACTAATATATAATACATTTCACTAATTTCATACCTTTCAAATCAAAATAATCAAATTTCTATGTTTTTCAAGAATAAATGTTTCATGCCTCCAACCTTCTCCAAAAGTATGCAATAAATCCACTAAACATTCCTCAATACACTATAATTTCCACTTTTTCTTTTTTTTTCATTAATACATTATATGAAAATGGCAATAAAACTTAAGTCTCTATAGCAAAGTCTTCAAATATCATTGAAAAAAATTATCCACCATCATTTAAGACCTAAAGCCTTTTATGTATAAATTGGATGTGAACTTATTGGTTCCTTCTCATTTTATCTACAAACTACTACAAGTCATTGTGATAGGATATTTTACTCTACATGTGAGGTGTTGGTGTACATGCACATTGCATATAGCATAAAGCACATTTTTTTCTAATAGATAGTTTGATTTATTTAACTTTAATGTATTTAGTGTTTGTATCAGGTTAAGCTTAACTATTTTCATTTCTTTATGGTGAGATTATGGTACATTGTTTTCCAAAAATATCCCTCTAAAAAGCTTTAGGCATTGATTAGTTCGTAACTATTGTAAAATACAGACCTCATTCTCTCTTCCAATTTTTTGGAATTCTTGCAAGTTAAGGCATGTTATTCTCTAGCTAGGTCCTTCCTTGTATAGGTTGTAATCATTTAACATTGTATCAGAGTTGTGAGGGGCCTGAAGAAGGTGCATAAATATTTAATTTTCATATTAGAATATTGGAGAATTGTTGCAACAAATGGAATTTGAAAGAATGGAGTTGAATCTTCAACTATTATCACTCCGGATAACTATTTTCAATGAAAACTAGATATTTTTCTTCACCTTAGAGGAAAAGTCTTGGATTCCATGTGGAGATATGTGTAGAAATTATACCTATGGAATTCAATCTGATCTTACAATGTACTAAAACAAGATATTGAATCCTTCTACAAATTATGGAAACAAAACATGATTGCATAATCACATAACAATTAAGAGAAATGAGTAAATCAATCACACAACACAAGATGCATCTCGTGAAAGCACACTGCCTAAAACCCTGTTATCTATATAATGTATAAAGTCAAGGATCATGAAACAATAAAAATATTTCTCTCAAGACAAACTCCTGCACTCTACCAACTCTCTCACACTGATCTAGGAAAAATCATACAATTACTTAGCCAATTCTCTGCTTCTGCTCAACCAGCCTTGGTTATGCATTCCATCAGGAATTTTCACCCCATTAAATAGGAAAATTCCTTGGATTGATTGCGCAATTCTTACTTTTCCTCCACATGGCTCTATAACTCACCTCTAAAATTGTTTAATTATACGACTGATAGTTATCATCCCTTTCACCTCAGTCTCAACTGGGCCTTCCTTAGAACTAACATACAACAACTATTTATAGCGAATGATGAATTAACTGATAAATAACTCATTGTGAATTAAATCTAATTTAATTCACTGGACCTATCTCTAGCTCATCGCTCAGTTAGGACTAGTTAGACTTATTTTAACTCAATTAATTGAGTTAACTAATTAACACTCATACATAACTATAAGTGGACCCCCTTAAATCATGGGATCAACTCTGCATGCCTCCTCTCTAGATCTCAACACAAATTAGTTAACTAATACAAGTTTTCATGAGATGAAATTATAGTTTCTCTTCCAATTTATTTAAGGTAAAATTAAATCAAAAGCCCCCAATGGGTGCCATTTATTTTTTCCATTTCAACACTCCCTCTCAACAAGAAATGGATTATCTGTTATCTTGATCATGTCTTTATGGAATTCAAATTTTCTTCTTTCCAATACCTTCGTCAAGGTGTCTGCATCCTGCTCCTCCGTGGGAATGTACTCTAATGACATAATCCTCCTCTGAACACAATCTCTCACATGGTGATATGGGATATCAATATGCTTGGAGCTATCATGGAATAGTATATTAGCCTAGATTTTGACGCAACTTTGGCTATCACAATGTATCACTTTCAGATCCATTTTTTGACCAAACAAACCAAAAAGTATCTTCCTCATCCCGATGGCCTCGCATGTTTCCTAACTGGACGTCATGTACTTGGCCTATGTTGAACTATGTCTAACTAATCATTGTTTCTTATTGTATGAGGAAACTGTTACTAATCCTATGCTCAAGATGCCCCCTGATGTGATCTTCTATTTGGATGGACTCCAGGCTTCCCAATCTGTATCGGTGAACCCTTGAAGCTTCACTCCTTCTACTCATCTGTACCATAACCCATACTTTGTAGTGGCCCTGAAGCATCTCAAAAAATGTTTTCCTTCCTTCCAAAAGATCTTGGTAGGCTTAACCATAGCTTAGCTAAGTTGGTTAATAGCATAGCATATGTTTGGTAGTGTTCTCACTAAATACATGAGAGAACCCATAAGCTACCTGTAAACAGTAGCATCCACTACTTCACCTGAAG
This sequence comes from Pinus albicaulis, assembly GCA_034641835.2. Lineage (NCBI taxonomy): Eukaryota > Viridiplantae > Streptophyta > Pinopsida > Pinales > Pinaceae > Pinus > Pinus albicaulis. The sequence goes on from CM076578.1 coordinate 317,091,742, forward strand.
TAGTGTTGGCTCGAGTGGTCCTGACCAAGGTTTAGAGGTTTAGGTTTGCCAACAAACCCCTATTCTACTGGCCCTTTTGGTAGTGACCTACTTGCGCAGGCCAAAGTCTCACCCGAAGCAGTATGGGAGGGTGCTGGAACTAGGTTTCCACACCCTGGGAGAGGCTAGGTAAGTCAAGAAGAGTTGCGTCCAGCGTCACAATTATCAGATCTTATACCATAAAACCCATATCTTAGTGATTACCTTCGCATCCACGTGCGCAAAGACTAATATACTAGCACGGTAACTACAATCGCAGCAATTTATATATCACAAACTCATAGAACAACACGAGGGTACTTTCACAACTTATCATAGATATTCTTGATAATATATAACTTAGCAGATCTAGATCAGATGGTACTTCACAGCATTTAGATATTAACACAGTTACTTTTCGTAGCTTAACTCAACAACACAAAAGCATACATACTTAATCAGATGTCACAGATTCATATCAGCAATAAGTCAAATAGATTCATATAATTCAATAGTCTTCTGCATTCATTAATCCTTTAGATCCTTCTTACAATACCCAAAACTCAACTTGCGCACACAGCAGCACGTTTCGCACACAACAGGACTGAGCATCTCCTCACACACAGCCAGCAGGAGTCCTTTTCCCTAATAACCCAAACATATCTACTAATTTTCAATTCACATCAATCTCTAATCATGCCTACCTATTGACTCAAACTGTCCTTCTATTTATGATAATCTATCCTATCTTTCCTGTGATCCGTAAACCGTGGCTTTGAGGACTCTAGGTCTATCCTTTGACCCATTACAATGCTTTTTGGGGCTTTAACCCACCAAAACCCCTGCGCTAGATTAGAATATGCCAAAAATATACAAAAGTACTCAAAATTGTCCCAATTCTGGCTTATTTAGGACCTCTCAGTCCCCAACATATGGCTGTGACTCACCTCAGTCACTCACCGTAAAGTAGAGGTCTCCACACCTAACGTGTGTAGTTGATTGATGGTTGTGAATCGGCGAGGGCAGCACTTCTTCGACTACGGCGGTAGTGCTGCGAAATCTATGTAGCAGGTAGTAGTTAAATCCACAGTAACAGTGGCAGCACCTCTGGGCTCATACCTCTGAGGGTGTGGAGCTGACATTTGGCCTATAAGTCGGCTATTTTCGCTCCATCTACGTCTTAATGACCTGCATTTTCTACTCTGAAGCCTTCAATGCTATAACCTTCAAATTTGTAGGTGGGCTGTGAGATCTCTTCTGCCAATGAATTCGATACTAGTATTTGGTGAGATCAAGGTTTTGAGCTCCCTAGGTCACATCTGACAGTGAGAACTTTTATACTGGCGTTCTATTATTGTGTGATGATACCTTTCATTACAAGTTATTATGATCACTTCTTTGGTCCGATTATGAATTTCCTGAAACACGGTGATGTGGAGGCCCTGTAATGCTTCGTGGGGCAGCTTGGCCAGATTCAACTGTACCCCCGTACCTTCTTAGATTTGTATACCTTGGTTCAGTAGGCTGATCACAAGGGTGGTGCTAGGTAAGGCATAGAGACGACTGTACTACTAGTTGTCAAGGGAGCCAGTACCTGAACCATGCTGGTCTACATCGTGTATGTCTTCAACTGCAGGGCGCGAAGCTTAGCCTAGATGGCGTCGATCATAGCCTTTCGTTGTTCCTCTAAAGCTACCCATTTTTCTTCTATGGCCAAATGACTGTTTCTGTAATTTGCCCGAGGTCTCCATTAGTCAACGTAGTCGTCTCATCACATTCCTTCCGCTGGGCACGCTGCTTCTTTCGGGGCCCTTTGACAGGCTCGCCTATTCACTTCGTGCCATAGGGGGAGGTGGTACCTCCAATGTTCACTTCTTCCGTGCACAGGTTGGGCTGCGAATCAACCTAGGTCTTAGCCTCGGTGTCCTGTAATGTTCCAAAATTTTGGCTTCAAGCTAAAATGGAACATTAGAGTTAGTAGTGTTTTTAGCCAGTGAATAAATGGGTAGGAAAGCCCATAAGTCTCTTAAGAAGGAATAAAAACACTTCAAGTGTCAAAGGAGACCCTCTTTGCAGCTCAATAAAACACCTCCATGTGTGAACAGAGATAATATCAAGTTGTTTCAGTCTACTTTGACCAAGTCAAAAATACAGATGTGGAGGAGCAAGGATCAAGAAAGGAATAACGCAGTTTTGGAGGGAGATGAATATCTTGATGGAAATGACGTAATTGGGTGGGGCCAAGGGAAATAAAACTCACATTTTATTTAAGGAAGAGGATGGCAGCATTTTTCCTTATGTTTTTAGATTATTAATTTGGTCTTCTCATACTTTTTTCTTCCTCTTGCTGTTTAGCAGGGTTGTTGTGATGTTTAGCACTGGGTGTTCCTGAGTGGGAATCCCACCTTTTTCCTTGAGGAGCCTCTTGGGAGAGTTCTTGCATGAATTTCCACATCAGGCTTTCAGGCCAAGATTTATCTTAATTCATCAGTGTATTTTCTGGAGGTTATTGTGCTGTGTTGCAGGGTGCAGCAGTGGAAGGGATTGGAATCCCACTTTTCTAAGCTAGTTTCTCATAGGAGGGAGGTTTCCTTCCACTGGGAGATCTGTTTGGAGAGGTCCTGAGATCATTTCAGATCTGTGTTAGTAGACCACACATTTCCCCACATTCTCAGTGTTGTTCCAACTAGGGAATGCATTATTTTTGGAGGCATCTTCAATGGATGGTCTAGTGGCTTCTTTGCAGTGTTTCCTTGTGATTGAGAGGTTCATCCTTTCATGGGAGGAAGCCCTTGAGGGATCTACATCAGATCAGATATATTTCAACCTTCTACACTCTTATTCTTCAGTTTTGCAGTGATTATTCAATAATTTTCTGAAGATCACATTTGTATGCAGAGTGTATGACAATAAACCCTTCCTGAGTTCTCTTGTATTTTGTATAAGGAGACTAGATCTCAGTTATTGAGAATTATTGATTAATATATGTGTAGATATACTTGTTATCCTATTTTCTGAGTTGAAACCCTCATAAGATTGCGCTATCTCTTTTGTGCATAAATTCTGAGTAGCAGTGTTCTGGGGTTTTAGTGATTTTCAGCTACACTAGGTGTGGGAGGTTTGTTTACCTCACCTAGTTTCCTTTTTTTATAATCTCCTCTTGGAATTAGATGCTAGATGGACACATCTCAAGGATCCATGTGATGGTTTGAATTTTTATGGCTTATGTTTCTGGAAATACGTTTTTCTATGAATGCATTGCTGAGCAATCCATCTTTGGAATATTTTAAGATATTCCAAATACTGCTTATTTTACCTATTTTGGGATATTACAGTGGTATCAGAGCTTCAATATTGGCTCAGATTTTGGATCTCATGCCATTATACTTTTAAGAGATGGACAGAAAAGGGAAGGCTCCATTATGTGAAGGGAAAAAGGAAGACAGGCTTACAAAGCTTCTTCCAAGATCTATGCAGAGATTTCAAGGAGAGCTGAAGAAAATAAGAATGAAGATGGGATCTCCAGAAGAGTTTGGATCTAGATTTGCACATGGTAAGTGTGAGCATGCAGCTACACACCATGATGCATAGCGCAGTCAAGTGCCCAGATCTATTTTGAGATGGATGAAAGGAGGGAGAATGCCTAAGAGGAGAACTCTTAGTGATTTATTGCATGAGTATGAATCTCAAACTAAGAGTTTTAGAGATCATACCAATTTCCAAGAGTTTTTCAAGATCCAGGTGGAGAAAAGCAAGCAACAGGATGTAGATAGATTTCCTCTATCTACTTTTGAAGGCTCACCCACATGTTCAGCTGGAGCTTGAGTGAAGGAGCTAGACTCCTATTTACAGCAACACCACATTTCTGAAGATGAAGCCATCAGAATTGCAGTGTTGCATTTCAAAGGTAAGGCCTATGCATGGTGGAATTTTGAATCTTGTTCTTTGAAAAATGCAAACACTTCCTCTTATGCAAGATTCATTGAAACATTGATGGGAAGGTTTGATGGGAAACTTCCTAAGACACATGAGCAAGAGAAACTTGAGAGAACAAAAACCTTGCATGTGATGGAGGAGACTCCACTTCAGAAAACCATGGGAGAAGCTGACATCTTGCATTACACATTGTTAGAGGCAAGACCTCTAGTTCATATTCCTAAACAAGAGGGCATGGGGATCTCTTTTTCACAAAAGGATCCAATTGTTGAGATGTTTCCTATCCACATTGATGAAGATGAGGGCAACGACACTGTCACATCTAGAGCACATCTATTACCTCATGCAGAGGAAGGAGGAGCATATGTTCCAATAGGAGGGACTCTTGTATCCTTGCAAGAATTTCCCCAGGATCTCATACATGGAGGTCAAAGCACAATCAATGAGCAACATGATTATGAAGCATTGAAGATGGAAGGAGAAGGTAGGAAGGAAGAGCAACATCACTTGATGAGGGGCACACACTCTTCTCTATTTCAGAGAGCTAATTCAAAGGGGAGGCAGACTGATTTGTGTTGTAAGAGCAAGGGCAAGGTTGCCCAACCATATGTGCAGTCTACTCATGACATTGATGTCTCACTACATGGAGGCATTCCACCTGGGAGGCCACCAGATCTAGAATTGATGGAAGACATCTTGTTTTTGGATTCACCACTCTTGGATTTTGGAGAGGTGAAGAGTTTGGAGGAGAAATTTGGCATGAGGGATGTCATAGTAACAGGCAACAACATGAGCAGAGCTTCACATGCCAGATCACCAGTGTTGTATCTTGGGAGGATTGATCCCTATTAGAGGTCTCAACTCTTGGTAAAGTACTCTAAGGATCTTGGTGCTTGCATGATTCTTGATGAACCTGATGGATATGATAGATACATGGTGGAGAATATGGTCATCTATTCTGATGGCAGAGTATTCTTGACTAGAGCTTCTAAGCTCAAGGAGGAGCTACTACATGTAGCACATGAGGACTTCTTTTCCAGGCACTTTAATGCATATCTTTCCTTGGTAGAGGAGTTTATTTGGGAGGGCATCCAGTATGATATATTTCAACATATGGAGAGATGTATAGCCCAGATGGTGATAGAGAGGATGTCACTACCACCTTCCTACTCATTGGGAGTAAGGGAACATTTTCAATTGAGCCATTTCATCTCAAGGACCAAAGTACATGGTAGATGAGGTATACATTTGCATTATGATTTTCCTTTCTTTACTTTATATGAGCACCATGTTATATTAAGGAGGATCATTCCTTCTCATACTTTATATTTTGATGTACTTGAGGCTAATTGCAGCATTGATATTGGCTATCTTGTTGGTGGTTTGTGGGGGAAGCCACATAATTCTTACAGTGCACCATTCACACCAAATTGTATATTCATGATTCCATATTATGAGATGACTATGGCAGCCAAAAAGTGGCTGGGAAAGCACTTGATATTTTTTTTTTTGATTCAGGCAAAGAATGCACTGCGCTGGTTCCATTGGTGGAACTATGAACCACTCTCCAGTTGTCATATGGTAGCTTGTTTTTATTGCATTTTGCTTCCATTTATTGCTTATATTTTTATATTCATGGGAAGATTTTTTTGGAGAGTATTGGAGGTATTAGATATGCCCATTGGGAGAATGTTTCTCCCCACTTTACATGTTTCATATTTCAGGAGAAACCATGGGCAAACCATGATTTCCACATAACACTTTTTCCCTTATTGTGGGAGGAACCACTTGAAGAATTTGAGGAGGCACTTCATGGCTAAATTTTTTGATGGGGGAACTTGGGCCCTTCTTGGAGGCCATTTTTTTTCAGCCCAAGGACAGAGGAAGCCCCATGTTTACCATAAATGGAGAGAGAAACCATTTGGATGGAAAAATCCAATCTCTCCATGCATCCCCAACACATTGTATAAAACCAGGGTTGATGATTCTTTTGATGAGCTACCTAGGATGGCTCATTTCATTTGGATGATAGCATGGGTGAGGGAGTCACTCATTCACCATGTTTTTCATCATTCCTACTTTGAGAAGGCCATGGGATAGCAAGTAGGTTTCCATTTACACTTTCCACCTTTGATTGTTCTGGGCCATTTGGTTTTGCACACTTGGGAGGAAACATTGGATGGCAGTTTTATTGCAAATTATCTTGATGCAGTGATGCAAGCCATTGATGGGAGGCCATAAGAGGAGGAGGGGAGAAATTTTTCTCTCCCTTTACATTTTCTTGAGGACAAGCAAAAATTTTGGAGGGGAGGACTGTAATGTTCCCAAATTTTGGCTTCAAGCTAAAATGGAACATTAGAGTTAGCAGTGTCTTTAGCCAGTGAATAAATGGGTAGGAAAGACCATAAGTCTCCTAAGAAGGAATAAAAACAATTCAAGTGTGAAAGGAGACCCTCTTTTCAGCTCAATAAAACACCTATAATATCAATTTGATTCAATCTACTTTGACCAATTCAACAATGCAGATGTGGAGGAGCGTGGATCAAGGAATAACGCAGTTTTGGAGGGAGATGAATATCTTGATGGAAATGACCTAATTGGGTGGGGCCAAGGGCAAGAAAACTCACATTTTATTTAAGGAATAGGATGGCATCATTGTTCCTTATTTTTTTATATTATTATTTTGTTCTGCTCAGACTTTTTGCTTCCTCTTGCTGTTTAGCAGGGTTGCTGTGCTGTTTAGCACTGGGTGTTCCCAAGCGGAAATCCCACCTATTTCCTTGAGGAGCCTCTTGGGAGAGTTATTGCATGAATTTCCACATCAATTTTTTAGGCCAAGATTCAGCTTACTTCATCAGCAGTTTTTGGAGGTTATTGTGCCGTGTTGCAGGGTGCAGTAGTGGAAGGGATTGGAATCCCACTTTTCTGAGCTAGTTTCTCATAGTAGGGAGGTTTCCTTCCATTGGGAGATCTGTTTGGAGAGGTCCTAAGATCATTTCAGATCTGTGGTAGCAGACCACACATTTCCCCACATTCCCAGCGTTGTTCCATCTAGGGAATGCATTATTTTTGGAGGCAACTTCAGTGGATGGTCTAGTGGCTTCTTTGCAGTGTTTCCTTGTGATTGAGAGGTTCATCCTTTCATGGGAGGAAGCCCTTGATGGATATACATCAGATCAGATATATTTCAGCCTTATACACTCTTATTCTTCAGTGTTGCAGTGATTATTCAGTAATTTTCTGAAGATCACATTTGTATGCAGAGTGTATGACAAGAAACCCTTCCCAGGTTCTCTTGTATTTTGTATAAGGATACTAGATCTCAGTTCTTGAGAATTATTGATTAATATATGAGTATATCTACTTGTTATCCTATTTTCTGAGTTGAAACCCTCATAAGACTGTGTTGTCTCTTTTGTGCATAATTTCTGAGTAGCAGTGTTTTGGGGTTTTAGTGATTTTCAGCTACACTGGGTGTGGGAGGTCTGTTTACCTCACCTAGTTTACGTTGTTTCTGATATCCTCTTGGACTTATATGCTAGATGGATACATCTCATGGATCCAAGTGATGATTTAAATTTTTATGGCTTATGTTTCTGGAAATGCGTTTTTCCGTGAATGCATTGCTGAGCAGTCCATCTTTGGAATATTTTAGGATATTCCAAATACTTCTTATTTTCCCTATTTTGGGATATTACACCTTCTTATTGGTCTGCTTTGGTTGCATGTAATTTTTTTCTGCTGCACCCGAGTCCTTACCTATAATCTTGCTTGGGCCTCCAGTATCCTTGATGATAATAGGTGGGGGTACCTGTGGTGCCCTTCGCGCCGGTTTTGAAGCCGATCTTCCAGGAAGGAGGCCAGAGTGCAATCACATTGTTAATCTCCTCATCCACTACCATATAAGGAAGTGAAGTCCATGTTATATCCTTTCGGCCACAAATATGAATGTTGTGCATGGTAACCTGGAATGCTACAATAATTTTGTATTTGTCATATAATATTGGGGACAACCGAGGTTGAAAATTGATGGCTGTTGCTATGCTACTCTAGAAGAGGACCCAGAAGATTTGGTTATCCTCTATGCATTGCGCATCCTTGGAATCCCACAAATGGGCATACCGAGCCCCTTCACACATATCTAGGGTGAGTTCAGGGACGACAGACTCCACAAGGGTTTCCCAAGTGACTAGGGTTATAAGGAACAGTAACCAGGCATAAAAAAAGGCTTTTCTTTGCTCCTGCGATTCCTGGACATTGGCCAAGAACTCATCGCATAAGAATTGGGCCTAATTGAGGGATACCCCCTTCGCACATTGGCCTACTAACTGAATGACATAAGCAGGGGTTGTCACAACCTGGCATTTTCACATTAGCTTGTAGGCTAGTAACATAGTACCGAGTTGCATAACAGGGTCACTGATAGATTTGATAATGAAGCCTTGCATATTCCTTTCCACATGGTAGATCTGATGCACATATTCAGCAGTTTCCCCCTCATATTTATTGCCCACACGCTCCAGAGGGTGCGGCCCTCAAATGGGAAGGCCCATAATTCTATGAACCAATGCAGTGTCAATGAGGGTTCGATCTCGAATCCACAAGTAGCCATCATGAATTAAGGCAAGCAACTGTCGAGCCAGCCGATCCGTGACGTTGTAGTGCCAAAGTGGGCATCCGCAGTAGGTTCAAGAGCCCAAATCCGGCCAATCCACATACCCAACGTTGAGGAATGACTTTAAACCCAAATTCGCATAAACCGTGTCAAAGTACAATGCAGGGGCTAGCTCAAGGAAGGCTTCATAATTTGCCATGTCGTGATCGTCAAATTTGAACTCATGGAGTCTTCCACAAGGGTCACTAAGGACATGGACTTCTCCCAAGGTTAGTGGCATCTGCAGATAGGTAATCAGGCTATTGAGGTTCTCTGGTGTGCGCGTCGAGGGCCTACGCAGTCAGATGAAAGGAGGTAACCAATTGATTAGATTGGCGGGTTAGGCTTCCTCCTGCGCAACCTGAGCCTAAGGCATTGCTCGCAGGGACTTGGCATGCCTTGGGGAACTCCTAGGCTTCCTCGCAGCCCATTTCGCAGCTTTCGGGGGCTTCCCTGAGCCTTGTGCTTTCTATTTTCCTTTCCTAGTGACCGACGTAGAGAGCACTTCTTCATCCTCGGATCCAATCTCCATTAATTCCTCAATTTTTGGTTCTGTAGGTGTCTAAGAATCAGCAGGGTTAGTTGCCATCATCCTAGCATCAAAAATGAATCCCAATTCTGGGTGGCTACTATCAGAAGGATTAGGTTTATAAGACATGAAAATAACACTATAGGCCCAAAAAATCTTGCAGCGCAAGTTCGTTTGAGACAAAGAAGATAAGTACATGCTATGCAAGTGATATAGAATCCTTGTTTGAGCTATCTTGCCCTTTTTATAGTGCCCGCGGTCATCCAATGGTAGGGAAAAATTCATCTGGAACTTACCATCAGGTAAATGGTAAAAAATATTGAGAATTTTCCTCATTAATTGCCAGCCACCTGCTCCATTCAACGGTAAATTTCTCTTTTTACCAGATTTTACTGTTCCAACGGCTATTTTTCGCCCTGCTGTGCGCTCAGTGTACCTGTTGTGCTTGGACTAAACACTTGCGCCTCCTACGCATCCTCCCCCAACACAAGCTTGTTCCCTAGGTATTTTGAAACCAGGGTCATGTTCTCCGAACATGCGTCATCACAACAGAACCAGACATCCTTCGTAAGAAAATTCTTCAAAGGTGTTGTGATTGGTGCATACCTTCGAATGAGTTTTCTGTAATATCCTGCATGGCCGAGGACCAAATGCAGCTGCTCCCTTATTGTAGGAGTTGCCATATATATGAGAACTTCACTTATTATGTCTAGATCCCCAATCTTAGCCAACGTAGGGTGCGTTTTCATTCCACTTGTGCACAACCGGAGCAGTCTGGTAATGATGTGCATCCCTTCTAATTTGGAGGCAGAAACATCTCGTGGATCATCCTTACACTCTTTTGCAGCTAGGCTGCGGTAATTTACCATGCTTGGTATCTACGTTTCCCCTATCGCCACCTCACGTGCAACATACCGGTGTGATTCACCCCATACTCGAGTGTCAATGTCTTGTGGAGATACGTCGAGTGCCTTCGTCCCTCCGACTACCCCAAATGTTCCTAGAAATTCATCCTTCAATGCCTCCCAATGGCAGTATGCTGATGTAACTCTGCATCCAAGTACCATGCAGTGGGAAATGGTCCCAAGGCATGAATAAACAGATGAACCCCCTTGTCTTTAGTCCTGTCGCACTAATTTTTCATCCAAGCGAGCAGATAATCACGTGGGTATCTTGAGCCAAGGTGTGTTTTGACATGCCGGTGAGTGAGTGCTCCAAAATGCAGGATCATCATACCCCAACATTATTCCTAGTCCTAGAGCGTATCGTTATGCGTGTCCGACCACCACACAGGTGTTCCACGGATGGCAAGATGAAGGGCTCCTAGCCTTCATTCTCGGGGGACCTCAGCTTCAAACACTTGCAAAAATTCCTTAATAGTACTAGATCCATAAAAATAGGGTGGGTATCTTACCTCCAAGCAAACATAGCATAAATCCCTTGTGACCTGAAGGCATCGCAGCGCAGAGACATCATGTAACCGATTCTGCCAATTTTCGATCTCTCCATCATAGTCAGAGAATCATTCATTATCCTTTTCACAACATAGTACATCGTCCACCGTGGGATTGATCCAATCTTTGTCCCATGTAGTGAGATAATAAATGTGGTCTATGTCCTCCTCACTACGCACCAGCTCTTTATATCATTCTCTTTCTGTAGGATCTAGTGGTACAATTACCTGTGTATCATCATGTTCGAACACCATGCTTCTCCTCTTCAAGTTAATGATGCCTCCCATATCTATGGCCCAATCCAACCCTAGGAGCGCAGGGTAGGGGTCCGCATCTTCTACAATATGAATTACTCAAAAATCAACCCAGACCTTGACCCCTACAATATCTACCACAATCTTCAGCAACCTCCCTACGGGTATGATCTTCTGCTGATTGGTCATACATAGCTGGATGGTGGACCACTCCAACTTGGGTTCTCCCATTCATTTCCAAGTCTGTTTAGGTAGTACATTCGCATCTGATCCAAAGTCTAAAATAACCTGATCCATTTCATAATCACTAATCTATGTCGTCAGTCTCATCTCCCTACCGGTGTGTTTCTTATATCTGTACATTTTGTGGACATCCTTAACTTCCAGAGGTACGTTAGGCCATGTTGCATAGCTATCTATTAATGCTTGGAGGTTTTCTATGGCCCTTTGGTTGTGCACCAGCTTCGTACATGCTTGTAGGAATGGTTTGACCTCATCATTTGTCCTGGGGTTCGTAGGTGTCTCAGACTTAGGTGCCTCTGTCTCAGCAATGTTTTTGCAAGCTGCGACAAAGTTTTCCTTTTCCTTCTTTAGGTCCAACCATTGTTGTTTTCTAAATGCTTTTTGGATGAGAAGTTCAGTCGCAACCCTCTCCTCAAGTCCTATACTGGCCATTCCACTACGTGTTATGAAATTTATGCTTGGATTTTTGTCTTGGAGTTCAATATTAAACCTATGCAGGTTCTTTGTAGGTGTAGGCTGCTTCTCTTGCATTTTTTCTATCAAGATTGGACAGTCTTCCATCACATGGTCTAGTTGTCTGCAGTATCAGTAGGATTGCCTTGTAGGGTTCAGAAAATCCCTTGCAAAGTTTCCTAATTCTCCACAGTTATAGCAGATCAGTTGTCCTCATCCCTGACCTGCGCTTCCACCTCGACCTCCTCCCCTGCCCATAGCCAGGGAGCCACCTATGCTCGTAGGGGATCTTGGTGATGCAGGGTCTGATTGTACCCTATATAAATTTCCTTGGTCTATCATCAGATCATAAGTTCAACAGTTCTTCTCATCATGTCCTATTAACTGGAAAAACCTGCACCATTTTTTCTTTTGTTATGGGACATACACACCTAGACAGGGGCAATGGTTAGTATCATGCAAGTCGGCTACACAAAAATCATCACACCATAACGTAGGTCCGCTTGATCCTGGGCGCAATAGGCTAGGTCCACCCACCTATAGGTATTCTGTCAACAGTGGGAACTGATCCTTTGTATGCCCAGATACCCGACATCATATGTACCATATGTCCAGACTAGTTTCCTTTCCCCGCTCCCTTCATAGGTTTTGAATTTCCATGTGCATTTCCCCTAGTTGTTCTTGGATTTTATGTACTCCTGCCTGGGTGTCATCTCTTGGCACAGCTTCTAACTTCATACCAACTTCCAAGGCTTTGTCCTACGATTTGAATGTTTGGTGGCTCATAGGTACGCGCAGGTGAGGCAACAACATGGCGATGAACCACTCTGTGTGCTGCCTGTTATCATACTAAAATCCTCCTATGATTTCTTTTTTTAATCATTGATCAGCCTACCACACAGACTCAGTAGGCCCTATATTTAAATCTTTTACGTCAGCCACTATTTGAGAATAGGACATTAGTTTTCAAAACTGTTGTTTTAGGGCATCCTTAATATCTTGAATAGTTGCATTGCCATGTTGAGCTCTGTACCCCATATACCAGTCCAAGGCTATTTCTTCGAAATTGAGGGATAGTTTCACCCTCTTCACAGTATCATTAGCGACATTTTATGCAGTCCATACTAAATCTGCAACAAACCAGAATCGTTCCATGTCCTCATCTCCCACACCTTTGAAGGTAGGTAGCTTTCAGTGTGCAACCATCTCTTCTTTTGGCGGAGGTTCAGGCAAGTTATTACCTTTACGCGGTCTTAAAGGTGGTGTATTTGGGGAGCTCTGCACATCTTCTTCTCTTAATGAGATATAGACAGACCTATCTCCTTCTAGGTTGGTTTGATAATATTTACCGCTCTGTGTTGTGCTTCCGTACAGAATGTTATTTTCGCACTGTATGTTAAGTTACCCCAGAAGCCCTTGAAGAATCTTCGCTTTGCTTCATAATAGGAGACAACCTGATCAATGGAAAATTATATTATGAACCCTCCTAGCACACTATCCACCCAGTGATCCACCGTACGAGTGATGGGGTTATCAATATTTTCCAGCTGGTGGATCAACTCTAGGGTCGACTGCATGATATTTTTGTCTTTCCAACACTTCAAGAATTCTACGAGCCTCTCCAGCCACTGCTGAAGCTTGGTTGCGAATGTTACAAATAAAATCTCATAGATCTCTTTAAAATCATACCTATTATTCCACTCCTCTGCTATCAACCTTGTGCTGTGATTATCTCTTATCAAAAACTCCTGCATCTGCCTTTCAAACCACTCTTCAATCTCTTTCTTCTCAATTTTCCAGTACTCTCTTGGAATTACCTGATCCCTCTCTCAAAATTATCCTAGTCTTGGCAACGGAACCATTTTTTGGCTTGAGGGGTCCTGACCCAAGTTCAGAGGTTTAGGTTTGCCAACAAACCCCTATACTACTGGCCCTTTTAGCAGTGACCTGATTGCGCAAGCTAAATTATCATCTGAAGCAGTATGGGAGGGTGTTGGAACCAGGTTACCACACCCTGGGAGAGGGTAGGTAAGTCAAGCAGAGCTGCGTCCAGCTTCACAATTATCAGATTTTATACCACAGAACCCAGATCTCAATGATTACCTTCATATCCAAGTGCACAAAGACTAATCTACTAGCACAGTAACTACAATCGCAGCAATTAATAGATCAAAAACTCATAGAACAACATGAGGGTACTTTCGCAGCTTATCACAAATATTCTTGATAACCTATAACAAAGAAAATATAGTTCAGATGGTACTTCGCAACATTAGAAATTAACACAGTTACTTTTCGTATCTTAACTCAAAAACATAGAAGCCTACATACTTAATCAGATGTCACAGATTAATATCAGTTGTAATTCAAATAGATTCAGATAATTCAACAGTATTCCGCATTCATTAATCCTTCAAACCCTTCTTACAATACACAAAACCCAACCTGCGCACACAGCAGCAGGGTCCACACACAGCAGGACTGAGGATCTCCGTGCACACATCCAGCAAGAGTAATTTTCCCCAATAACCCAAACAGATCTACTAATTCACAACTCACATCAATCTCTATTCATGCCTACCTATTGATTCAAAATTTCCTTCTATTTGTAAGGATCTAGCCTATCTTTCTTGTGGTCTACAAACCATGGTTTTGCAGACTCTAGGTCTACCCTTTGACCCATTACAATACCTTTCGGGGCTTTAACCTACCCAAAACCGCTGTGCTAGACTAGAATATGCCAAAAATATACAAAAATACTCAAAATTTTCCCAATTTGTAGCCTTTGGAGGACCCTAATCCAACAAGTAGCATCCTCCTTCCTCCAATTTCCTACAAAAGGAGTCTCCATGGGTTTAATGCCCTCCATTTGGATCTTCCTCAAAATCTCCTTGGAATACTTTCCTTGAGATACAAATAGCTTACCATCGCTTTTCCATATTTCCAATCCTAAGAAATAGTGCAAGAGCCCTATGTCCTTCATCTCAAATTCTCTTTCAAGGTCCTCTTTGCAACACTTTATGAGATACTCATCACATGTCAGTATAATATCAATGACATAAACTATAATAATAAAAATCTTACCATCAAAAACAATATGATAGAGGTTCACATCTGCTTCACTCTTGGTGAAGCCCAGCCCGGTGAAATAGCTGTCAATCTGGTGTACCAAGCACGAGGTACTTGCTTTAACCCATACATTTCTCGCTTGAGTCTGCACACCTATGACTCCCTATCTAAGGTCTCAAAACCTTCTGGCTGCTCAATGTACACTTCTTCCTCAATAACTCCACTAAGAAAGGTTTTCTTTACATCCATCTTATGTATTTTCCATCCCATTTGCGCTGAGAGTGCAAGGATGCATATAATAGATGAGTACCTTGTGATTATGCAAAATATCATCATAGTCAATCCCCTCCACCTGAAACAACCCTCTGGAAACAAACATGGTCTTGTGCTTCTCGACACTCCCATATGTTTCCTGCTTCACCTTGTAGACCCACCTAGATCATACTGCTAACTTCCCCACTGGTCTTCGGATAACTTCACATGCATTGTTTCTGATAATGGAGTCATACTCGTCAACCATGTCATCAACCCACACTGCCTATTGCAATGATTCCTCGAACGATGATGGTTCTATATCGATACCTTTGCTCATAAGGGCCATGTATCCAGTTTATTGCACTAGGGATATTCTGTGCCTGCATTGTGATGTGGATGCTCCCACATTATCTCTCATATCTAACAATAATATGTTAGCTTCTTTGGTGAGGTTCCTTCCATCTCTATTAGATGGCTTTTCATGATTATTTTCTACCACTCTATGTTCCTCTGCTTGTGGATGCTCCACATCTTGAGGTTCATCCTTTGGAGCTAATAACTCCTCAATTACATGGAACTCAGGATCCCTCTCAAGGGACAATTTCATGGCTTTGTCTTCATCGAATTTCACATCTCTTCTCACCACTGTCATCCTGTGTTCTGGAATATACACTTGATAGTTGTGGGCTGTATGAGTGTACCCCAAAAATATCCCCAAATTTTTTGTTGTCTCTAGCTTATTCTTGGAATATTTGGTTATGTTGTATCTTAAGAGACAATCCCTCGGTTGTAGAAGGAATCAGTGCTTAAGACATTTTGAAAGTGTGTCACATAAATGATTTTATCATGAGATCTTTATTCTATCCCTCTGGAAACTAGTTCTCTAAAACCCTTAATGATCTGGAATAATAAAAGATTTCATAATGCCATTCACTGCTGATATCTAAATGAAAAGAAGAACTGTAGGGGAAACTCAAATTAATATATGGAAAACACATAATCTACCACTTTTAAGTTTTAGAGGACATTTAGAATCTACCACACTAGATTTGATCTCTTAAGGTGCTTAATAAATCTAGAAAATTTCGAAAAAAAATAATTACTCACCAATATATGATATGGAAAAAAAAAATGTTACAGTAATTTTAAAAAATTATTCACCATAACACAAAATTATAGTTGCAAATTTTATTTTTCTACCCAACAATATCAAAGACACATTTACGTAGAGTCTTATCCCATTTAAATAGGCTATATTTTAAATTATTGATTATAACTATAATTATCCAAATTTTCAATTATTAATTATAATAATAATCAAGGATATAATCATGAATTCTAAAACAAAGTTAATTTTAACCTTAACATGTTCTATGATGGTTTATGGAAGTGGTAAGAAATAGAAATGCATATGTGTGTATTTGCTATGCAGATGTTGTCTCAAATGTTAGCTATAAAACAAACACATATAAAATTTTCAAATTCCCCATATATCTACCAAAAATAAATATAGAAACATGCCTTATGATTAGCCATTGCACAAAAGTACAGTCTTTGAAAGTAAAAAGTAAGTAATTCAAACAAGGTATATTATTATCTTTGAATCAAGAAGGCCTCTACATAAGCACTCTACCTAGTATGCATTACTAGGTATCCACATTAAGGAATGAGCCTCAGTATGTCATTAATTGTACTATACCTACATTTTCTTTCTGTTGAGTAGGCACTACTAGGCACCCACATTAAGAAATAATCTTAGAAAACCTTTACTTGTGCGGTATATTTACATTTTCTTGCACAAAAATAAAGACCTATTTCAAGGTGATCACAAATCATAAGTGGTTAGAACCAAAAACCTCCATGCTGTAGCCCAATATAGATGGAAATTTTTCTAACTTGATCATAATAGTCACATTCCTCTTCCCTTGTTATATAACATAACCATATTTGCACACGGCTAACATGGTTATATATTAGCCAGTGGTCATTCAAAGTTCTATAATTTCTTGGCTTTGATTGGGCAGTTCCCATAATGTTCTGATTAGCCTTGGAAGAAAAGACTCTATTTCCCATTTCATATAGAACACGTGACACTTGACCTACCATTTTATGTTTGTAGACACCATTAAGGAAGTATTTTAATGTTTTGATATGCAGAAGGAGTCATTACTCCAACATCTCTCCTAGAACATCGTTGGCTTTACATAAATTATCTTCTTTGCAAAACCAATCAACGAGGGTCTTGTAAGTGATGACAAAATAATCATCTCATTCACAAGCTTAGTTGCTTTATTTGAGGATATTATAAGTAAACACGTTAGGTTTGTAGCCACACATGTAGTCTAGGGTTTGAAGGGCTTCAAAAATATTACCATGTTTGCAGAGGGAACTGATGTGAGTCATATAGGTAAATACATCAGGCACATTTCCTATATGAAAGTGGTGTAAGTAATGGAATTTGGTGGGCGTCCATTAGAATATACATGTCTTTGATGATCTAGGGCACTTTCTGTAATTTTCCATGTTAGTATAAGCCTCCCTCAATGAGCCTGTAGGTTTTCTTATCACGAGTGCACACATTATCAGACATCAACCCTAGTAGGTTAACCATGACATTGAAATTTTAAAACCCAAGGAGGGCCTTTATCAGGATGTTTAAAGTGTTGAAATTTGGGATCGTTACATATGACCCCACATTCTCGAATCTTGAAGTACAAAGAGCAACCCATCACACACTCTATTTTGGAAAACAATGTCAAGGATGGTGTTCAAGGCTAGGACAGGGGGTGAGAAATTGTGGAGAGGATGCAGAGGGTTTCTAGCAATATCTTGGATTAGTCGTATTTGCAGGAAATTTACTACTTCTTTCATTTAACCATCAAGAAAATAAGTGCCAAACGTAATCCTAAAGAGGTCCAGAACTCAGAACCCCCACTTCACTCTTTCTATCTTCCTTAAATACAAACAAAAGCAATTTTTAACTGTTTGAGCTTCTTGAAACTCCTAAACGGCCTAAACTATTAAAATACTTATTACATTGCAATCAAGGACACCAGTGTAGCTTCGATATTAACAGAGAAAAAAAATACACTTGGAATATAATCCTTTTGTTGAGTCTAATTTGCTACTGATTTGTCTCCTTTTGTTTTAGCTATGATGTCCTAACAATCTGCATAAACGCATATCCACCTGACTCTGCCCATGATTTTTCGTTACGAATGCTGTCATCCTATCACCTGCTACCTGAATCTACCTCTTCTATGTGTTCCTGTTGTGTTTAGTCTTCTCTTCTCCTTTGCTTTGTGTCAGGTCACTTACCCGAGTCTCTCTGCCATGTTTTTCCTATTTATTCATAAAATGGTGCACAAACCTCATAAGCCTGGACTTGAAATCCTTTAGATTTAATCTTCGAACCACATCGCATCTGTGCCGACATCGTACTTTGCATTTTGTTGCCTTTAAGTTTTCCTTACCACTTATCTTGTAAAACTTGCGATGTGCTCTATGTGATCAGGTCCCACCTGGCATCACACATCGCACTTCGGAAACTTTATCACTTACCTCACGCGCTTATCCTTTAAAACTTGCGATTTGTTATTTTTGATCGAGCCCCACCACATCGCATATCGCAATTCGGTGAATTTAACATTTACCTCCACACTTATTCTTTAAAACTTGCGATTTGTGATTGGGCCCCACCGCATCGCATATCACACTTTGGTGATTTCAACATTTACCTCCCATGACTATCCTTTGAAACTTTTGATTTGAGATTTGTGATTTAATCTCCTTCATCCATCTCTTCACTTCTGTTAGTATGAATATTTTTTCGAAGCGTACAAAAAAATACCACTTTAGCTACGCATAACTTATAGCCCTAACATCAAATGTGGCTGCTAACATCTTCATATCTGTAGTTAGTTGATCAAGACAAGGGCTGCAAAAAACCAGATCTATGCATAGAAAGACATTAAGCAGTAAAATTAAGAGTTTGCTCCATACATCCAATAGACAAGACAAGAACAATGTTTTTTGAAATAATTTTTGTATTAAGGGCACCTGGGAGGAAAACAAGAAGGTGTATCCAATTCTCCTCAATGAGATGGGTTCTTGGAAGTCCTCAGCACTTCAGATCTAGAATCTCTCTCTCTTTTTGGTGTAGAAAACCCAGACAAAGATAGAATTGAAAGGGAGCTCACACAACAAATAATGTAGAATGTGACCAAGTGTATAGATCCAGAGTGATCTAATAGGCAACAAAAGGTGAAGAATGGTAGGAAAAACCCTCATATTTATAACAAAATATTGGGTCATTCTAGATCTTGGTGCATGATTAAAATAACATTAACCAAATCTAGATCCACCTTTTATGGAATATTTTATTATATTTGTTGGAGGGAAAAGGTATTTGACTTGGGTCAAATCCCTTTATTTGTAAGTAATAAATAAATAAATGATTTATTTATCATTTTTAAGGAAGTGGTTGGATGATAATCAAATAAATAATGATTTATTTAATTATTTATGGGTGATTTAGTCATATTTAACAAGGAATATTATTTAAATAAGGTTTAAATAATTATTCCTAGAAAATAATAAGATAAATAAATATTTATCTAATTAATTTCTTTGTTTTGGGTTAAACATGAGCAGGAAAATCAAACAAATATAGGTTTGTTTAATATTTCCTTTTGGGGTTTCCTGTTTAGACCATAAACAACCTAATAAATGTGTTTTATTAAGTTATTTTACATAGTGAAGGAAATTTTACTCAGGGTAAAATTGGTCTTACATGGTGTACTTTGGTCCATCTAGTGATAGTGGGTTAGATGACCAAAAAATGGTGTAACAGATTGCCCCCCAGCGTGCGAGTGTTAGGAGAAAATCGTATGACCAAAGTACGTTGTAAGAACTCAATCACCAGACATCAAAAGGGCAGTCAGAGAGAGAAATGTAAGGTAGACTAATGTGCTGAAGAACTAGACCCTGAGGAGACGAGACTTACAGGTGCAACAAGTCTCTGTTTATGAGAAGGTACCTATGCTAAAGGCGGCGGGGGAGGCATACCTATGCCCGCCGAGACAAAGTACAAAATAATAGTGTGTCCAGTAAATAAGGGACCGAACCATAAAGTACAACTGGCATAAACATGAGCTAGATAAGAACTGTGAGGAATCCCCCATACATGTTGTGCACAGGATAACATCTTCTTGGCAGACTTATACAATAATGTCTGAGTACATGAGATACAAATACAACCCAAATGCCCCCTATAAGCGGGGAAGGGCTCACAAAATCTGACTGATACATGCAAATCAAAGAGGCGCTGCAAGAGGCTAAGGCCGACATCATCAAATATATGGAGCTGCATAGAGGGCTACAATGAAGAGGTCATCAGGGCATGTGGGGGGCTACCTGCAGGGCCACCCCCTCATGAGGGCTGAGACATCTCACACACACCTGGGAATCACCAAGAGCTGTTGCTGCATCATTGAACCATCAAGTATACGGATCTCGATCATGTTGAAATGAGCTGGAGTGGAGAAACAATCAAGTCAAAGGGAAATGAGAGATCCCTTTGTAGGATGGAGGCTCAAAACCAAGAATGGAAAATTTGGAACTTGAGTACACAGCCCTTGAGACACAAATATTGCAGGATGAAAGGCGATCATAATAGAAACGAAAGAGTGTACCGGTGAGGCAATGAGAGATTGAGATCCCCAACTAGCATACAACCCGAGGCTCAAGCGATGAATGATGCTCTAATGTGGTAAATGGAGGGCCAGGTAGCGAATGGATGACTTCCCTTGCTAGAGCATAAAGGGCATGAATGACATGGCAGGGACGGACACAATATCATCAGGGATAAGGGACAGTGGGACTGGAGGCCATAATGTGCGACACAAGGGAGAGACCAAGCATTGAAGGATGGAGGACTATAGCGGGGTACAAAGGGACGCGAGATAGACTCCATGAATGTGATGATGACTCCACTCGGATGCTCTAAACAAGGGCAAATCGATGGTGCTGCCACACAGTAAAGGTCCAATGGAGGACCATGAAAACATGAGTACAAGATGGTAACTCACAATGAAAATCATCACGAAGAAAGACAAGTAAGGAGGCAAAATGGTGCCCCAAATACAAGTGTCGTAAGTGAAGAAATGCGATTTTAAGGAGAGGGGAAGTAACCCATCTTGGAAAAAATGTGTCCTGGTGAAGTATCAAATCACAAAAAATAACAGATACCCATTTGAGGGCTCGGTGAGAGCTTTCGAATGGTGCAGACAGTTTGTCAAACGGAGCTACGGTATGGTCACAGCAGGCGAAAGAAGAAACATGGGTTCCCTTTTAATAAGGCAGTTTTACCTCCAAATCCACCCATTTTCTAGTGTTGCTGTGGTGAATGTAGAGAGGAGAGAAGGCCCTCAATCTTGCAGCGAGCATAGCGGACAAACCGACCGTTGGAATCAAGATCTGTCAGTTGCAGGTAAGAGGCCTAACCTTACTCTTTCATTTTGATGGATTGAAAGTTCAGATTAGGGCCCAGAATCTCAGGAATAGACCCCCTTGCATATTTTCGGCCGGGTCGCACTTTTTGGTCCAAAATCTGCGACTTGGGATGCAGGTTTTGGGAAAAAAGGTGTGACCTATCTCAGGTTTTGGCAGAAAAGTGCGACCTCGAAGATGAGGGGGTTTTAGTGCTGTTTAATGGCTGAGAGTTGGGTTTTTGTGTTTGGTTACAGTATTTCCTATCTGTAGGCTGACAAAGATGGTGTTTTTGTGCAGATATGGCAGATATACAGGTGAACTGGAGAGAGAGAGACATGGGTACATTATGGGCAGAGATCCAGACAGATCAGGGTGTCCGTCGTGTGTTGGCCAGGTTTGGGGTTCTGAAGTTTTTGGGGAACCCTTTGATGAGAGTTGGAGAGCCCTTGTTGGCCCGGATTGTCAGTTATTGGGATCCAGAGGATGAGGTCTTTGTAGTGCAAGGGCATAGGATTGAACTGACAGTCCAGGATGTGTATTTTCTGACAGGTCTCCCGCCACTTGGGATGGTGGGAAATACGCAACCAGTGTTACCGCGGGGGCGGAACATCATGGAGTTTGTGGAGTAGCATTGTCGACCGGGTCTCCAAGTCAAAGGGACACGAATACCGTTTGGGGACCTAGAGAGACTGGAGACTCGGGCAGTGGCCGCAACGGTGCTGCGGATCCTGGGCAACCAGGCATTCCATCACATCACTAGGGGGCAGATGATGATCGTAGAGAGTGTGTTGAGTGGGACATACTATGGGTGGGCCCAAATGATGTTGGTGTCGTTAAAACGACAGCTGCCGCTTTGCAAGCGGCAAGTGAACCACGATTTCTTGTATGGGACTTTATTGTGTTCCTTATTTTTTGAGAAGATCCCGACCTTACGACCTCGTATACAGCTCCTAGATGGGGGCCCTAGAGAGCCCAAGATGCACCGGTGGGGGCAGCTACTGTGCAGAGGAGGAGGAGGGGCGGTCAGACGAGTGTTTCGACCTGAGTTCTTTTCCCATTGGGATCAGATGACGTTATACATAGACGACTATCCCTATAGTGGGATGAGTTATTGTGGGGATCCGAACCTACCACTTCCGCTTGGTTGAGTATGGGGACTCGATGGTAAGTGATAAGTAACTATTGTTTTTTGGGCATGTTAAAGTTAGTGAATAGTAGATAGGGTACTGATTCATGTACTTTTGGTATGCAGATATAGCTCCGATAAAACCGGCCGGATATATGGGACGACCGGCAGCATCTGGAGTTGCAGGTCCGAGTGGGTCGAGAGCAGCGCATAATGAGGATGCGGCCGCTCTTATGGAGGACATCCGTCGTAGATGCGAGAGGTTGCTGACCGGAGTGTCAGAGTGCGGGTAGCAAGACTTAGACAACCAGTACATAGAGCCATGTATTGGTCTACCCTCAGAATGGCGAGGTGTCATGCGGCGCATGGCGATGGCTAGTCAGGGGATGCGGGATCTACAGGCTGCAGGAGTAGAGCCATTATCTTGGGATCCGCCAGATAGTGATTAGGTGTGGGGCATGTGGTGCCCCCTAGTGTGTATGTAGGGGCAGGTGGTGCCCCCAGTTTTGAGTTTTTTGTAACATGCGATGGGCATGTCATATGTATCAGAGTATATGGACTCTAAACACATGTTTTGCGACACATATTATGGATATGCATCTTGTTTAATGATTATGAATGTTATCGTCTTGTATAAAATGCGTGTGATAAATGCCAATCTAAAACATGGTTTGCAATGCTATCTACATAGTGATTTTGTTCTCGAGGTACATGGGTAAAAGTTATGGTTTCAAACTCACGTATCAAGAGTTTCACTCGTAAATATCGTCTAAACAGCACAGGATTATGCACACGATAGACACCATTTAGTTGCATGACAAGAAGTAGGGAATCTAAACGAACATGCAGATGGAAGATGCGATGAGAGAGGGCATCGACTAAGAGACCACGCACTGCATCATATTCGGCCTGATTATTGGTGGCAGGACCAATGCATACCCTGTTGGAGAGAACAAGGGCATGCAAGGGGGTGAAAATGGCCCAACCTGCCGAGGCTAGATTCCGGGAGTAACGACTTGCACCATCGGCGTAACCGATATAGGGTGAGGACGGGAGGTCCTGCGGAATAGTGTTACAAGACAACAAATGGGGGGAGGAGGGACAATGATGGCAGCGTGAGTGTACAGAAGACATCGAGCGGCAACTGTGGGAGGGAGTGCAATGAGCAGGATGGCTATGACTCAGATAGAAGCTAGAGGGTGGTATATGACGGCTATAGGAGGTATGGTGGGGACTCGGGCTGTAGAGGTCAACAAAGATACGGGTGGAGTTATCTCATGTATGAACAGAAAAGAGGGGGTCAAAGGTGGAAAAGACACCACATGACGCGGCAAAGGGACCTAAATCATTCATAGGGGGAGAAAGGCTCGCATACGGATCGTCACGGGGAATGACAGAAGAACAGGGAAACAAATGGTTAAAATATGGGGAGCCTAGGGTTGTCGCTGAAGGGAGGTCAAGCGAAACAACAGGGGAGGATTCAAGGGGAATGTGCTCCAAGGGTCTCACATAGGATGATAGGTAGAGGATGGTGGTAGTAGACTCCATCATCTGGACATCAGGGGGGGGGATGTCAATGGGAGCGGAGGGGCCCTCAAGCTGTCGTGAAGCATATTGCGCAAGTATGGGAGAGGCAAACTAATTTTTTTCAACCTCATACTCTCGAACTACTTCTAAAGAGGCGCAATAATGCATCAGGTGAGGACAATGGTGGGAATAATGGCCATGGACGCCGCACAAAGCACAGGGTTTGCTGGTGCGAATAGTTTTTGGGTTATTGGTTACGGACGATGATGGGAGAGAGGCGTCAGGGACCGTAGACTCAGGGAACATAACTTTAACCATGGGTTGAATTCGGGGCAATTCAGGACAAGTATGGGTGGCGTGACCGACGACATCGCACAAGGCGCAAGGCTTTGCGGGCGGAGGAGGAACCGGGTCAGTCGGGGTGACCTTGTCTTTGGATGCCCCCTTGCGAGCTTTGCCTTTCTTTCCTGGAGCTATCACCATAGGGGTAGGGTCCTGGGGAGGTGCAGGGGGCATGGTAGCAACGGAGAAAGCGAGGGGGACTGATTGAACCAGTGTCAAAGCAAGATAGGGTTTGGGGTGACTAGGAGGGGTAGCGGCTGGAGGATCAAGGTACCAGACAGGTATACCTAGGGTTAGGTTAGGGAGAGAGAGGGTGGCCATGACGGGGACCGAATAGACTCCGGGAGGGGGAGCCAGGAAAGGTATCTGACCAGCGGGGTAATGACCAGGAGGGACGGCTCTGAGATGGTTAAGGCCTGGGGGAACCGATCCAGGGGGATAAAAGGGTTCAGGGATACCAGCTATAGGAGAAGGGCCAGAAGGAGGAGGTCCGGCTGGCGCAGATAAAGGGCTAGGAGCGGGTTGCGGTGGTCGAGGTTGCGGCTGAGGTTGCTGACTAGCCGAGGCGGGTCGCTTAAGGGCAGCCCGAGATGATTGCATCATGCAAACATTAGATAAGCTGGGATCAGAGATAGGAGGAGGAGGGAGACCAGGAAAAGTTCCATGAAAAGAGGAGTCTTTATAGACGCAGGGAGAGACACTGGTCAAGGAATCAACGATTTGCTTATTGGCTACAGAAGAGATGGTCATCTTAGGGGAGGGCTTAGACTTTGGCTCATGATAAGTCAACTGGTCGATGGTGAATATATTTCCATTGTGAGGAAAAGACATCTTGCGAAAAACCGCGGATGGGACAGCAGACATGGCATAGGTGTAGCTTCGCCCCAATATAATGTTGTAGTCTAGAGGGGCGTCGATGACTTTGACATCGACACAAACAGTCTTACTGGCAAGGGTGATAGGACAATTACGAAAAAGGCCAATGGGCTGGGAGGCGTGGTCATCCCACGCTCGAAGGGTGATCATGGAAGGGGCCAAGTCAGGAGATCCGAGTTGCTTCCAAACTGAAGCGGACATCACACAGGTGGATGCCCCTTCATCAATTATACACCAAGAAATGTTGGCATTCTAGATTTTGACTGGGATTTGGAAGGCAATGGAAGCAGGAAGAGGAGGATGTTCTGATTGATGGGCGTCGAAAACAATCATTTGGTCATCAGTAGGATCTACAGCACCCACGACAGATAGCATAGCCTTCTTTTGGGAAGGGCACGACTGGAGGAGTTCCAGTGTGGAAATGGTAGTAGGAGATTGCGCCAAATCATATACTATGCTATAAGAATGAGAAGCTCGACCAGAAGTAGCATTTCGACGTAATGGTCCCTTGGGAATCTTGGTATGAACCTCAACTTTGGGTTGAGGGATATGTAAGGGGCCATTGGATGTCGAAAGAGGCTCTGTAGAACCGGAAGAAGGGGACTCGGGGGCAGACTGAGCGGGAGGCTTGGGGTACTGGCGAGACCGAGTTTGAAGGTGAAGGTCGACGGTTGGGGATGGATCAGAGTTCATCATGAGGATTTGGTAATCGGAGGAACCAGAAGGGGAAGGTTGAGTGGTGGCCTGTCCGTCAGGTGGTTGGGCAGCCACGAATTCTTGCTGAGGGAAAGGATCAGTAAACACAGCTGGTTGAGTAGTGGCCACATTAGGGGGAGCATGAGGGGAGGCATGTTGTCCTCGCAATGTGGCTTGAGACTCCCACATCTACCGCATCTGTGGTAAGAGGGGACAATATTGGGTGTAATGACCATAAACACCGCAACACGAACAAGGATTATTTGTGCGAAGAGGCCTGTCTGGCTTGGGCTGAGTGCCCTGTTGTTGGTTAGCAGTGTTAGGGTCAATACCTTGAGGATTGGGTCCACGAGTACCAGGGGCAGATTGGTTTGGATTGCCTCTCCGCCTTCTTTGAGAAGAAGGAGGATTAGTCGTGCCCTGCTGTGAAAATACTTGCCCTAGAGGGGGTTGTAGGTGCTGTTGCGGGGTTGGAGGAGGCAAGGGAGGTGGAAGCGCATATGCTGGAGGAGCTGGCGCACCAGGCTGCGGATAAGGGTAATGGTTAGGTTGGGCAACATTGAGGTAAGCAGGAGGTTGGGAAAAAGGATGAGGCATGCCGTATCCTGGATACATGCTACCTGGAGGGGGAAAAGTGCTAGAGGTGCTAGCCCCTCCTTGAGGGAGACCATATCCCATAGGAGGTTGAGCATACGGATGAGAAAGGGCTCCAACAATATCGTCGGCGAAATGAGATGCCCCCGGGGCATTAGCGCCTCCAGGCTCGGGGAGGTCAAGAAGGACGGTATAAACATAACCAGACTGAGCATAGATCAGGTCATATTTCAAGGCTATTTGGAGGGCGGCTTCTTCGGTTTGAGGGAAATGGGAGGCGACATCTTTGCCAATAGGAGCTAAGAGAGTACGAAGGAACCAGTCCATATAAACCCGATCTTCGAAGGGGGGGACTCAACATAAGCTCCGTCTTCTTCGCCATTCCTGGACATGGGTAGAAAGGCGGGTCGAAGAGGTTTGCTTGAAGGAAGTCAAGAGCTCCGTACCAGTATCGTATCGGAGAGGGAGCTGGAAATAAGATAAAAAGGCTTGGGAAATGGTCGCAAAGGTGGTATGGGAAGAGGTGGCTTGGTCAACATACCATTTAGAAGCTTCAGCGGTAAGCGTGTGTTGGAAAAATCGAAGACGGATGGAATCGTTGGTAATGGAATTGGAGGAACACCACATATGGAAAGATCGGACATGGTTGGTTGGATCTTCTCCAGCAAGGCCTTCAAACTTAGGGATGTTGGAGAGGAGCTTGGTTGGCATAGCAGGCCAACCAACATCATGGCGGATAGGGTCATTGATCAACTGATTGAAATCGGGGAGGCTGATGCCTGCGATGTACGGCAGCAATGGTGCAGCTAAGGTAGTTCCTGTGGCAGTTCCGCTAGTAGTAGTTCCAGCATTAGGGCCAGGATTACCGCTAGCGTTAGGCCCTGGACCAGACATAGTGAAGGTGACAGGGGGAGGACCAGAAGTAAAAGGAGAACCCAATGAATCAGAAGAGGGGTCGGAGTGCGGACTCGGAGGAGGACTGGCTCGACGACGACGGGACGGAGCAGGTCGAGCGACCGGAAACTGAGGGTGAAGGCCAAGAAGTCTCCGGGAGGCACGCCTTGGGGGCACAATGGTGACAACACAAACACGACATGAGGGGAAGAAGAATGACCGAAAAAGGTAGGGAGGTGCAGAATCAAGTGATTACAATGTCGAAACAAGAGCAAAAAAGGTGCAGTGTCAATTGATTTTAAAGTCTTTGCCTCGTGGTGTAAACCAGGCTCTTCTTCGCTTAGGGTGAGTGTGTGGCGTGCGTTAATTTTAGTTTTTAATCCCTTTTCGTTTTGAGAGAAAGAGAAAAAGTGTGTTGCGTAACTGAAAATAATGCTGCAAAAACAGTATATAATGCTGAAATAACAGAAAATTAACAGCTATTAGTGCATCGATTCAACCCAACAAGGCAGGTCTCTCAAAACTAATCTAAAAGAGGGAAAAAATCTAGTCAAAAAACACTAAAAAGAGGCGGATAGATCTAGGGTTAAAAGGGACAGGGATCTAAAGGAGAAAGCTGCTGAAAAGAGGTGCAGATCACAGCCAAGAGGCAGAGGCAAGGTGGCTGGAAAAAAGGAGGAAATTAGCAAAAACCAGAAAGGACAGGAAGGAGGTCCTAAAGGGAGGTCCAAAAAAAACTACAAGAGGTGGTTTGAAAGGAAGAAGAGCTGATTTAAAGGGATCTGAGAATGAGGGATCAGATCTGAAAAAGGGAAGGCTGAAACTCTGAAAAATCAGACACCGGAAATAGCTAAAACTCTTCCACCAAAAGTGAAGGGTACTGAAGCCCTAGGGGGCTAGGTTCCCACTTAGATAAGCAAAACAGATCAGAAACAGGTCCAAACGGGCGGAGACAGAGGCTGGAAAACCCTGGCAGAAGCTTCACCAAAACCCAGAAAAATTGCAAAAAACCAGCAGAAAAAAACACAGGTCGCAGGTTCTGACCTGTTTTCCTGTTCAGGTCGCAGAAAAGAGGCTGAAAAGTGCGACCTGGAGTGCAGGTCATAGTTTTTTGGGCTGAAAAGTGCGACCTCCAACTTCGGTTGTCCCGGCGGCAGATTTGCAGAAAAGTTGTCGTCTCAGTTGCGGCTGATGTCTGTTACCTGCGCAATAGGGCGAGAAACACACTGAAGTTAGAAATTTTAATGTTTTAGGGTTTTATAGGTGAAAAACAACATGAAAATAGGAAAAACAAAAAGCTGAAAAGAAACCCTAGGGTCTAAAGTAGCTGGATATGCAGGAATATGAAAAACGACAATGGTCGTAATTGAAAACCCGTGTGGAGTCGCCAATTGTTAGTATGAATCTTTTGTCGAAGCGTACGAAAAAATACCACTTTAGCTACGCATAACTTATAGCCCTAACATCAAATGTGGCTGCTAAAATCTCCAGATCTGTAGTGAGTTGATCAAGACAAGGGCTGCAAAAAACCAGATCTATGCATAGAAAGACATTAAACAGTAAAATTAAGAGTTTGCTCCATACATCCAATAGACAAGACAAGAACAATGTTTTTTGAAAGAATTTTTGTATTAAGGGCACCTGGGAGGAAAACAAGAAGGTGTATCCAATTCTCTTCAATGGGATGGGTTCTTGGAAGTCCTCAGCACTTCAGATCTAGAATCTCTCTCTCTTGTTGGTGTAGAAAACCTAGACAAAGATAGAACTCAAAGGGAGCTCACATAGCAAATAATGTAGAATGTGACCAAGTGTATAGATCCAGAGTGATCTAATAGGCAACAAAAGGTGAAGAATGGTAGGAAAAACCCTCCTATTTATAACAAAATATTGGGTCATTCTAGATCTTGGTGCCTGACTAAAATAACATTAACCAAATCTAGATCCACCTTTTATGGAATATTTTATTATATTTGTTGGAGGGAAAAGGTATTTGACTTGGGTCAAATCCCTTTATTTGTAAGTAATAAATAAATAAATGATTTATTTATCATTTTAACGAAGTGGTTGGATGATAATCAAATAAATAATGATTTATTGAATTATTTATGGGTGATTTAGTCATATTTAACAAGGAATATTATTTAAATAAGGTTTAAATAATTATTCCTAGAAAATAATAAGATAAATAAAGATTTATCTAATTAATTTCCTTGTTTTGGGTTAAACATGACCAGGAAAATCAAACAAATATAGGTTTTTTTAATATTTCCTTTTGGGGTTTCCTGTTTAGACCATAAACAACCTAATAAATGTGTTTTATTAAGTTATTTTACATAGTGAAGGCAATTTTACTCAGGGTAAAATTTTTCTTACATGGTGTAATTTGGTCCATCTAGTGATAGTGGGTTAGATGAACAAAAAATGGTGTAACAACTTCAATTCTGCGCTTTAATATTTAACGTCTATTTTCCCCTTTGCGCCTCCTGCAAAACTCTCAAGTTTTCAAGGGAAATGCGCCATTTCTCTGCCTTCGGGAAACTTGTTGATTGCTTCATGGTGTAACCCTCCCGAGCTTGTGAATGAGCCCAAATCGACCCTGTATGGTATGCAATGTTCTGAACGTGCCCATCAGTCTAGCTCTTGAACTATCCTACATGTGAATGAGCCTGACTTGATCCCTTCTACACGCTTTTGTCTTTGCTACTCCTCTAGCTTAGATTACACCTCAAATTTTGTTTCTTTCATGATTTTGGTTTTGGTGCACATGTGATGACAAATTCTCCTTCAGCTTGTGGTTATCCTTTCGAGAATATTACAAGTCTTCTTGAAATGTTAACAATTGTTCCTCAATAACCTGGAATTTCTTAGAACCTCTCTTGACTTTTAGCTCAGTAAAATTAGGCTACAACATCTAGCTCCAATTAGGGACAACATTTTGGTAGCAAAGTACTGAGAACTTGTAGATCAATAGCCTTTATTGGGCATGGAGTCAAGGAGAACTTGTAGATTAGTAGCCTTTATTGGGCATGAGGTCAAAGAGCACCTGTAGATCAACAAAATTTATTGGGCATGGAGCCAATCCCAAATGGGAGATGATCTAGTATGAAAACCTCCAGAACCCGCTACACTTTGGACTCCTTCCTTATTCTTAAACTAAAAATACTGAAATGAAAATATTACAACTAAAAATGCTCAAGTTCTGAGCTTATTTATGCACAACTCCTACATATGTATTCATGTCTGAACTAAATCAGGTGAAGTCAGCCTTCCAATGGGACCAATCCAACATCTACATGTTAGGCCTAATGCCTCCATACTGTTGAAATTTGAAGATCATAATAGGGAGATACCATGAAATTTTTCTAGATACAAAGCTTTGCACGTACCTTTGCATAGATGTTTGGTGCTGACAAATGAAATTTTCCATATAGTCTGCTACTTGATCATAGAACCAATGAGACCAATTTTCTTCTACGTCCTTTTCTTGGACATTTTTCTGATGTAGACTTCTTTGAACGGAGCAACTTCCTTCATTGTTTGACTCCTCAACTTGAGGTTGTATATGAGAAGATTGATTGATGTTTTTTGTTGATAACCATTTAGGCTGGAAAGAGAAATCTAAGGTTTGTTCCTCATCATGCTGATGTTCATCATATAATGCCAACTCTTGACAAAAATCTTCCTCCTCCTGCAAACACACCTGAGAAGCTTCACTAGTTTTTTCTCTATTCACAAAATAATTAAAATTATGAAAATTGTAATGATCTTCTAGGCTTTTAGTGAGTATTTTAGCTTTTGCAACGAATTTTTGACCAAAAAATCTAGAATTATTGAATTCTTGTGTTTCAGCAATACAAGAATCCCCTGACCCCTTTTGAAAATCCTTGTTCATCTCTAAATTTGCATTCTCTTGTAAATAAATTCCAATGTTTTCTTGACAAGCTCTCCTGTCTTCAACAAAACTTGTTCTTTCAACATGACAGGAGAACTTTCTACAAGCCCACACATTATCTTCAATTTTTTGTCCATAAAGAAACATCAAATCTAGAGTGAAAGGCTTTCTCTCCTTGAGTTAAAAAGCCAAGACAATAGAAAGAACCCTTAAATAGTAAACTATAGCTGTAGCTTCAGGATGCCAAATCTCTTTTGGCATGCTGAAATGATTTTTTTCAAACCTCCTATTAAACTCAGTGATTGATTCATTGCTCTACCTGTAGATAGAATATAATTCCAAAAGGTTTTTTTCATACGAATTACGCTTGCCCCAATATCTAAGAAATATATCTTGAAAACCTTGCCAGAAACTAATTGAACTTGCTTCCAAACACTGGAACCATTGTTGAGCACTCTGCTTTAATGAATGACAAAACATCCTTAAAGCCACGTCTTCATAAACAATTTGAAATTTGTCTAGAAAGTACTCAAATTCTAAGATATATTTTCCAGCTGAAATATCTTCCTCCTCTCCAAAAAAACTTGGCAAAAAATTGAATCCTTTTGAAGGATATTTATGGAGGATTATCGGTAGCACCAAGGGTTTGAAATTCACCTTGGTTCCAAGCTGGAAAGAAGTGGATTTCTTATGAGGTAGAATTTTATCACCCAAAGATGATGAATCCTCATCTTTATGCCCAGACTATGAAAGATTACTTTCAGGAATAGTAATGCAACAATCATCTCTCCTTTCATATTTAGGAGATAAAGTTGTGTCAAGATAAATAATACAATCGGAATAAAAATATTCTTTCTCCAATAAAGAATGTACATTTTGGGCCATATAATCTTCTGAGAAAATAAAGAAGGAAACAATCTTCTTGATATGTAAGGGAAAATATACCGCCAAACTGATAGTGAAAAATAAATCTTCCTTTAATATATTCAAACTCTGATATCTATTTTTTCCACAGTGTGTTCTCATTTTCTTGCCCGCAGAATTAATCATCTAATGAAACCTTCATCAATGGATTTTCCAAGTGAATAATAAACAACAAAATTTTTATCTAAATCTTGTTCACCATCAAGAAATAGATTTCAATATCCAGGGAAAAATAAATTCATGCCTTCATCCCCAGCAACGACGCCAAGAAATGTTGTATATTAAGAGACAATCCCTCAGCTGTAAAAGGAATCAATGCTTAAGACATTTTGAAAGTGTGTCAAAGAAATGATTTTATCCTGAGGTCTTTGTTCTATCCATTTGGAAACTAGTTTTCTAAAACCCTTAATGATCTAGAATAATAAAATATTTCATAATGCCATTCACTATTGACATATGAATGAAAAGAAGAAATGCAGGGGAAACTCAAAGTAATATGCTGAAAACACAGCATCTGCCACTTTTAAGTTTAAGAGGAAATTCATGGAGAGAGATGAAACTCAAAATAATATGTTTTAAACACAGGATCTATTACTTTAAATCTTCATTATGAGTTTGTGAAGAGAGGGGAAACTCAAAATAATATGATGTAAACAAAAAATCTATTACTTTTAATTTTCAGAGAGAATTTGTGGAGGTAGAATAGATGAAGTGAAGGAGCACAAATTAAGGTTATCTAACTCTTACTCACATATGTAATTAAGAGACCAACTACTAGATTAATTCACTTCATTCAAAGAAGAAGGGACACAAAATGGCAGAAGAAACACGAATCACCATCAAAAGTTGCATGAAACTTACTACTTATTTCATTTACCCATTAGGAAAACAAGTACAAAATGTAATCCTAAAGAGGTCCAGAACTCAAAACCCCCGCTTTACTCTTTCTCTCTTCCTTAAATACAAACAAAATCAGTTTATAATTGCTTGAGATTCCTGAAACTCCTAAACTGCCTAAACTATTAAATTACTTATTACATTGCAATCGAGGACACCATTGTAGCTTCGATCTTAATAAAGAAAACAAAAGACACTTGGAATATAATCCTTTTCTTGAGTTTGATTTGTCGTTGATGTGTCTCATTTCATTCTGGCTGTGATGTCCTAACAGTCTGCATAAACGCATCTCCACTAGACTCTTCACATGTTTTTTCATTTCAAATGTTTTTATCATGTCACCTGCTACCCAACTATGCCTCTTCTACATGTGCCTGTTGTGTTTAGTCTTCTCTTCTCCTTTGATCTGCATCATGTTACTTACTCGAGTCTCTCTGCCATGTTTTTCCTATTTCTTCATAAAATGGCGTAAAAACCTCATAATCCCGGACTTGAAATCCTTTATATTTTATCTTGTAACCACATCGTGTCCCTGCCAACATCACACTTCATATTTTGTTGTCTTTAACTTTTCCTTAGCACTTATCTTTTAAAACTTGTGATGTGCGCTAAGTGATCGGGTCCCACCTAGTATCTCACATCACACTTTGGTGACTTTATCACTTACCTCCTGTGGTTATCCTTTAAAACTTGTGATTTGTGATTTGTGATCAGGCCCCACTGCATCGCATATCGCACTTCTATGAATTTAACATTTACCTCCGCACTTATTCTTTAAAACTTGTGATTTTTTATTTGAAATTGGGCCCAACTGCATCACATATAACACCTCAGCAATTTCAACATTTACCTCCCATGCCTATCCTTTCAAACTTGGAATTTTTGATTTGTGATTTAATCTCTACTGCCCATCTCTTTGCTTCAATTCTAAGATTTGATCCTGACCATCTATTTTCCCCTTTGTGCCTCCTACAAAACTCTTAAGTTTTTAAGGGAAGTGTGCCATTTCTTCGCCTTTGGGAAATTAGTTTTCTTGCTCCACTGCGTAACCCTCTTGAGCTTATCCAGTGTTCTGTCGCGCTAGTCCCTCCTGAGCTTGTGAATGAACCCGACTCGACCCTGTCTGTTGGGCAATGTTCTGAACGCACCCATCAGTCTGGCTCTTAAACTGTTCTGCACGTGAATGAGCCCGAATTGACGCCTTCTGCATGCTTTTATCTTTGTTTCTCCTCTGGCTTGGATTACGCCTCAAATGATGTCGCTTCCTTGATTTTGGTTCTAGTGCACATGTGATGATGAATCCTCGTTGAGCTTGTGGTTATCCTTTCGAGCATATTACAAGTCCTCTAAAAATTTTAACAACTGTTCCTCAATAACCTGGAATTTCTTAGAACCTCCCTTGAATTTTAGCTAAGTCGAATTAGGCTACAATAGGTTACATGGAAGTAAATAGATGAACCAAAAATTTTATAATACAACACATCCAATCTCTTACCTAAAAAATACTCCTCTGGTGTACTCATGCAAAGTATCCGATGAGGACTACAATTCTGCACAAATACTATTTTATTGCATGCTTCCACCCAAAAATGCGATGATAGGCCCTGATCATGCAACATAGCTCATGTTTCTCCCACAAATGTTATGTTATTTATTTCTGCAACCCCCTTCTATTGTGGGTTATGAGGTACAATCAATTGTCTTCGAATTCCTTCTGAGGAAAAAAAGTTGTTGATTTTTTTAGAGATATATTATCGAGCATTGTCACTCCTCACAACCTTCACCTTCTTCCCTACATCTTTTTCGGCAAGTGCCTTGAACTCACAAAACTTGGAGAATGTCTCCTCTTTCTTTTGCATGAACAAAATCCAAAAATTTCTTGAAAAATCACCAACAAAAATCACATAATACCTATGTTTTGATGTGGAAGTTGTTGAGAATGGTCCACATACGTCTGAGTGAAATCTCTCATGGACTGTCATTGCTCAGCTTTCTTTATTGTAAAAGGTGTCCTTTGTATACTTCTCCATAGTACACATTTTTCATGTGTCTTTCTACATAAGTGTATCCTTTGGAAGCCCTCTAGAAATTTGTTTCATGATCCTCAAAGCGCTATGTTGTAGATGGACCAACCTCCTGTGTCGTAACTCACTGATGTCTCAACTCACTACCTTTTTTTTCTTTCATGCTCAATGTTGTAGAGTCATCAACATCAATTTTGTAGAGATTCTTCACTCAAACCCCAATATTTTTCACCTTTCACGTGGATTTGTGACGAAGGAACTCCTTTCCTTCATTGAAGATCACATCATAGTCACAATCTTCCAACATGGCAACATAAACCAATTTCTTATTTAAACTAGGTACATACATGAAATCTTTTAGTATGAGGGGTTTATGTGAATCTCTCTAGAAATTAATTGTACCAATATTGCTAGCGTTATAGCTCCCATCATCACCCATCTTGATGTGCATCCATAGAACATTCTCCTCCA
Organism: Pinus albicaulis; assembly: GCA_034641835.2. Classification (NCBI taxonomy): domain Eukaryota; kingdom Viridiplantae; phylum Streptophyta; class Pinopsida; order Pinales; family Pinaceae; genus Pinus; species Pinus albicaulis. The sequence continues at coordinate 317,127,362 of CM076578.1, forward strand.
AGCTACTAAAGAATTACTTATTACTGGTCATGTCGAATGATGCTCCACTATCCAAGTGCCACACATATCCCATCACGGATGACACCATTCATATGATGAGGGTGAAGTCTGACTCAAACTGTGAAGCCAATGCTTCACCTTCTACTACTCCAGAGGCCTTATTTTTTTCTTCTTTTGTGTACAATTTGTGGCATAGTGTCCATGATCATGACAGTTGAAACATTTCACCTTTGAAAAGTCTCTCTTCTTTCTTAACTTTCTAGTCTTAGATTTGGAATGGGATGCCTTCCCTTTTCCTTTCTTCGCCTTGCCATCCAATGCATATCTCTCCTCATCATCAGTCTTTGATGAGGATCCATCTCTGGTGCTCCACTAAAACTCTTCTTGTACCATGTCAAACCATAATCACTCCCATTTTGGTAGCTTCTCCCTCCCATTCACAGAGTCCTAGTATCTATGCCAACTCTTGGGAAGGCCAAGAAGTTATATAATCACCAAATCATCATAAGAAATAGTGATCCCAACACTTTGAAGCTCATCTCGACATTGAGTGAACTTCATCAAGTGTTTCTGGATTGTGTCACCCTTCTCCATTTTGATCTTAACGAGCCTGTCTTTCCATGCCATCTTCCTATGGTCTCTACTACTTTGAAACAGATCTATCAAGATCTTCAACATAGAATATGGAGTTGCCTTCCCATGGAGACTCGAGACAATATGATCTTAAACTCCCTCTAACAAGAACCTTCTATCCATAGCTACATTTTTCTTCCATGCATCCAGGAGTTGTGCATTTGTTGCAGCGGGCTGAGGAATATCAGTATCAATGAATTCCTTCAGTATGTTTTCCTCCAACACTGCGTCCATATTTTCCTTCCATACAATATAATTTGAATTCGCCTCATGTGGATATTCGAGTCTTAAGCCATTGAAATACATCTTGATCTAATGGTAGTACCGAAGAATGAATCTACAAATTTGAATACTTTTTCAACACAAACTCAATTTATTCTCTTATATTTTGATTCCTCATGCTCTGATACCATGTATAAATTATACCAGTGGGATTCAATCTGATCTTATAATGTATTAAAACAAGATACCGAATCCTTCTACAATTTTCGCATTAGGGGAATTTTGAGGTCTAAAATGGGCCTCATAAGGAAATTATAAAATAATAGTGGAAAAAAATCAAATAAGATTTGATGACATCATCAAATTTTAGAGGGAAAAATGAAAAAACTACTTTTTGAACTCGTATTTTCAACTTATCTCCCAAATTGTTTACTTAAATTTCAAGTGGGAGTACTCATTGGATGTGAAATTGAATTCCTCATCCAAGGAGTACCCATGTTGCATACTTTCGATGGGTCCTACTACACGAAAAATGAGAAATACATAAAAAAATGTGATTGTAATCACATTTTTTTTTATGTATTTTCGATTTTTCATGTAGTAGGGTTCATCGAAAGTATGCAACATGGCTACTCCTTGGATGAGGAATTAAATTTTGCATCCAACGAGTACTCCCACTTGAAATTTGAGTAAAAATTTTGGGAGATAAGTTGAAAATACAAGTTGAAAAAGTAGTTTTATTATTTTGTTATTTTTTAATATTTTTACCCTTTTATTTAAAAAATGATAAATCATCCCCCATGGTTGACATCATCATCTTGAATCCTATTGGTTGTTATAAAGTTTATTTTTGTTGTACATTTTTCTTAGGAGGCCCATTTTAGACCTGAAAATTCCCCTAATGGAAACAAAACATGATCGCATAATCACATAACAAGAGAAAGAGCTAAATCAATTGCACAACATAAGATGTATTTGGGGAAATAACACTGCCTAAAACCACACTATATGTATATTATATAAAGTCAAGGTTCATGAAACAATACAATTATTTCGCTCTCAAGAGAAACTCCTACACTCTGCCAACTATCCCACACGGATCTAGGAAAAATCACACAATAACTTATCCAATTCACTGCTTCTTCTCATTCAACCTTGCTCACGCATTCCATGAGGAATTGTTGCCATATTAAATAGGAAAATCCCTCGAATTGATTATGAAATTATTATTTGGCTTCCACATGACTCTATAACCAACATGTATAATTTTCTAATTATATAACTAATAGTTATCATCCCTTTAACCTCAGTCTCAATTGGGCCTTTGTTAGAACTGGCATGCAACAAATATTTATAATGAATTATCATTTAACTGATTGATCACACATTCTGAATTAAATTATATTTAATTTACGGGACCTATCTCTAGCTCATCACTCAGTTAGAACTACTTAAACAACCTTTGATAAATTATTTTGAAAGGAGGATGAGAAGTGGGCTCATATTCTCGAAATATAATAATGTTATGTATAGATATTATCAACGTGAAGTATTAGTAATAAATTATATTAGTTTGAAGTATTTTACATTCGTCTTAATTAAGATAGAACAATATTCTTATCCTTTGGATATAATTCATTATTCCCATATGTTTCATTCATTTTACATTATCTCATAGGGTAATTTGTTTCAAGAATATAACTAATATAATAATGTTAAATATTTTAAGCATGATAACCATGAATTCAATCTGGACTCTATTATTGTCATATTTCAGCATTGTTAGCTCTTGTAGTAATCTTTTTCATGTATAATTTTGATTCAAAACTGCTCAGGTAATTTACTAAAACATAAGACTCAAATCTACTCCAATCATATGCATAAAGTAATTCATGCTCTAGATAATTGTTACACATCAATTTTTCATTGTCCCAACACTCCCCATTCCTAATCATGGAGACCCTGAATAGTGACCCATGTGTCCATTTTCCATCATGAAGACATGCCATCATATCCCTTCCAGCACAATGAGTAAACTCCCTGTCAACCATCAGGAATCCTTTTCAAGTTGCCTATTGCTTTAGGAGGGAATATTGTCTATATATACATGATGGTCATTCAAGGACCTTTGGATTTTAACTTGCTCTTGGGGCACGACTACACTTATGTCATGGTAGCGCTTGTCTCTTCCCTCTTTCATGTGATTTTTTTCCCACATGAAGGTCAAATTGTGACCATTAATCAAATTCGTTCATCAGTCCCAATGTGATATCTAGTCTACCATCATCTCTTAATGGTCCTTATGTACTGGTGGTATCTTCCCTGCCACACGTTAATTATGTGGAAACTTTTTCATCCCCGAATCCAGTGATACTGTCGTCATGTATTGCATACTGGGGGAATTAGACTGCGATTTTCGAGATGTTGTTCTCCCATTAGATGAGAACCGCTTGGAAGCCATGACCTTTTATATGTCTTGATCAGATCTTTGGAGCATAGTTCATTTTTTTATGTCAAGCTCCTTAAGAGTTGAAATAGGCTCTTCAGAGCAGAGTTCTTTTCTTGTGTCAAGCTCTTTTAAAATGAAACAAGGTGTCATGAGGATAGTTATTTTACTCTATCAACCTCATTAAAAAATGAAACAAGTTCTTGTTCAATCTGAGTATTTGAATAGATATCGTAAAATATCAGTCGAGTCTTTCAATTGATCTCGTAGTTGAACCTTCATTCCATCCACATGTCAATGACTAGCAGTTTAATCAGGTGAATGGAATGAAGCTTGGGGGCATGTACTTGAATTAGGTCACCATGTTTGGGGCATGCAACTTATCTCAAGAATAGTTTGTCAATGTTTCAAGCTTGTGTAAAAATAAAACCATTGTCAAGCATAGTTTATATTTGTTTTAAGCTTGTGTAAAATGAAACCATTCTCATTTTAGCTCTTATGATTTCCATTTTATTAGACTATTTTTCCAAAGGAGCCTTGGTTTTCTCATTCCATCATCACCATCTACTTGGCCGATCATATTCCTTCACTCGGCTGTTTACCAATTCCTGAGGAACCGCTACAATGAGTGGTATTGTTAGCCAACCTCTTGACCTTTCCATGTTTTGAGCAGTTCCACCATAACCGAAACCAGTTGCTACCCTATATACCACTCATTGAGGATTCATATTTCAGCTCTTTTATGACTCTCTAAACATGAAAATATTGTCAATTTCTTTTCATTTTGAGCTCGTTAAAGTACATGAAACTTCATTTACCCAGTATACGTTTACCCCTTTTTCGGGCTAGGATAAATTATTTACAAAAAAGGAATACCTTGGTTAATCACGACTAGGAGGTTCTCTCATACTTCGTTTTCTACCTTTTCACGTTTTAGGGACTATTTATGAAAAGGGCCATATGGAGTTTTATTTTTTCCTCTTTTTAAACTCTTTAGACCTGAAAATATGTCGAGTTTCACCTTTTTTGGGCTCATTAAAATTTAACGGCATTGAGTCCGTCATCATGACGACATCGAGTTCCTCCTTCCTAGGGCTCGTAAAATGTACTAGGATAGATTTGTCCAAAGGAAAATATTATATCAAAAGCATATGTTATCGCCTTCAATATTGTATACAAAAATAATTGGGGTACTCGCCAAAAATGGTGGGGAAAAATGGAAAGCATTAGTCAATTTTGTTGGCAGTATATCTCTCTTGAACATGACACATCCTCTATTTCATGTCAGGTTGGGTATATCCTTCCTTCATCACTTTTCCTCCATGGGTTTGGGAAATATGTTTTTCCTCTCATGCCATCACATATTTTTGTCAAACATGCCATCACATATGGGGTACATACTGCCAAACTCCATCGTCGTGTCTATGATATGTTCAACAAAAGTTCCTTATGCATCTAATTCATTACCTAGTTCTCTGATCACTCTCATTATTATATTATTTCCTTCATCTCATTTTGATGAGGTGGGATAGATGATGGCCCTCCTTCACTGGATCACTTCTTGTCAACCTCGACACATTATCTAAGAAGTTGATCTAGAGATCCATTTTCTAGTACCTTAGAGCCTGCATACCTTGATGGTAGGTTGTTCACATCCAATGACAATTTTACATCATCGTCCTTCGATTGGATGATTCTGTGAATGTCCGACATCATATCCTTATTTTCATTTCATCAATTGAACTGCTTGTACCTTGAGAGCCATTTTCATTATTGGCGGTTTCTCTTGTGTCTGTTAATGGTTTTCATCATTGAATGGTAATCAAGAAATTTTCTCTCATGTTCGACTTCAACTCATTTATTCACATGCTTCAATTTGTTCTTGGTCAGGTTGTGACAGAGCACAAGACCCTAGGTTTTGTCTGATAAAGCCTAGGCTACAAGGAAATATGTATATTTATGATTGTACACATGACTCTTTCATTTGGATGGCTACGACCATACATTGATTCTATATTTTTGATCCTTTCTATTTTGGATGGCTACAACCATACCTTGGATCCTGTTTTACAATATCTTCTACAGATGGTTGCATCCATAACTCGTGTCATGTGATTACTTTAGAGATATCAATCTATGTATATGTGTGCTTGCTTGCAAAGGTTTTCTGATGGTGGCATTTTTTTCCTGACACATATTCATAAAAAATTTCACCCGTGACTCTCATTCGACCTTCATGATTTAGGGGGAAAATGTTACATAGAAAATTTTCATTGTCCTGATACTCCATGTTCCTGATCTTGGATACCCTGAATAGTGACCCCTGTGTCCATTTTCCATCATGAAGATATGCCATCATATCCCTTCCAACATAATGAGTAAACTCCCTGTTGACCATTCTTGAAGCAGCTCCTTGAAAACCTAATTATCTGGAGCGGCACGCCCTAGCTGTGTCTCGCTCACACTGATGACCCATTTTTGTTCTCGGGATGTGGAAATCAGTGCTAGAATGAGGCTCATACCCACAATAATCCTCTTCTAGAGGATTTTTAAAAATTGAAGTGAATCTTAGAGATCTGGAAGCTTCGTGGCAGAGAACTGGTTGTTTGTTCTTGAGGATAGAGCTAAGATTCTCCCTTTGGTCTCTCTGTTCATACAAAGTGGAACCACCCAAAGGGATAACCCGTTTCCCCAGCATAAATGGATCCATGCTCCCCCCTCCTTTGCTATAAAATGGACAATATCCCATAGCTCTGCTAGTTAGAACAGAGATTGAAGAAAAATAGAGAGATATTTGTTGCTATAGGTACCGAGTGAGAGTTGAGACCTTTCATCCTCCATATCAAGTTGAAAGAGTTATTTGGAGATGTGCCTGGATCAGGACCCGTCGAAGGAGTGTTGCGACATCAAGGTGCAGATTGTAACTCCCCCTCTTTATTTTAATATAATACAATTGATTTTTTCTTTCCATTCCTGTCTTTAATGTGTGATTGGATTCTTAGTTTTCCTTGATCAACTAAGTAGATTGTATATAAAAGATATATGATATGCTTTGTTGGAATAGGGTCTCCTAAAAAGTTGCGAATTTTGTCCATTTTTGTATATTTTTGTATTATTTAGTTTAACGCAGGGGTTTTTGGGTGGGTCAAAGCCCCGAAGGCATTGTAATGGGTCATGGGTAGACCAAGAGTCTACAAACCATGGGTTGCAGACCATTGGATGTGTAGGCTAAATCGATAGAAATAGATGAACCTTTTGGAGTCTTAAAGTAGGAATACATAGTGATTGATGATAAGAACGGATTTTTAGATATGTGGTTGGGTTATTAGGGAAGGACTCCTACTGGCTGTGTGCATAGGAAATATTTTGGGATTGTAAGAAGATATTGATATTGATATATATATATATAAAAAGTATTGTTGATGTTTGATGTTATTTGGATCTATTATCTGATGATTTATGTGAACTTGATTTAGCTATGAAAGTATCTGTTTAATAGCTGCAAAGGTATCTTTTTTTTTTTATATGAATCTATGATATTTTAATTGTTGTGATTATAGTTCCTATGCTGATAGATTGGTATTGTGCACGTGGATGCGAAGGTAACTATTAGATTTTTTCTCTTTTGTATAATTCTGTAACTATATTTGTTAATTGTGAGCTTGACACGCTGGGTACACAGATCTGCTTGATTTACCTACTCTCTCTCTCATTGCTCGAAGACCTAGTTCCAATACCCTCCCGTACTACTTCGGGTGAGACTTTGGCATACACAAGTAGGTCACTGCTGAAAGGGCCAATATTATAGGGGTTTATTGGAAAACCTTAACCTCTGAACCTGGGTCAGGACCCCTCGAGCCAACAAATGGTTCTGTTGCTGGGACTGGGAGAATTTTGAGAGAGAGATCGGGTAATTCCAAGGACACATTGTAGACCTAAGAAGAAAGAGATCAAAGAGTGCAAATTCAGGAATTTGTAGTAAGAGAAAAGTGCAGTGCAAAGCTAACCATAGAGAAGCAGAAGAATAAGTACATTTTCACATAAATATACACAATTTTCTTTGTAACATTTAAGATCGAAAGACGACATGGCCTCACACATGAAGTTACCTACCTTTAAGGGCGCAGGGGTTGAAGATATGGATAGGTTCTAGTTTACCGCAGGATCGGTATGGACTTCACAGAATGTTGCTAGTGATGTTGTGAAAAGGGGGCAGCTATCCCTTGCCTTTGAGGGGAGAGCCTTGGACTAGTATATGGGATACAATGACCAGCATGTGAATGCGACCATCAAAGAGATTAAGAATTCCTTGAAACAGTAGTTCAAGAAGCCTATTTCCTACTCGCAGATAGTGAACGATTTGAAGGATTTCAAGTAAGGACCGACTGAGCCTGTATGGGAGGCTGACCAATGACTAAAGAAGTTAATTAGAGAAGAGGGATTTCTGTATGATGACAGACAGCACACGGAATCGTTCATTGCTATGCTACTGCCCCACCTATGCATCCTAATGGGCCATCAAGCCATTGAGTCACCGGAAAAGGCCTTGGAAATTGCGATGAAGCTGGAAGCTGCGTCGAGGGATGAAACTCAGTTAGGAGTACAACAAATACAAGACCAGCTAGAAGAAACACACATGGAGATCCAAAATCTATGGAAGAAGAGGGGAACAGAGGCTAGCCCTGAAAAAGATGGTGCATACGATGCATGGCGAAGGGCCACACCAAACATAATTGTCCTCTGTTAGCAGACTATGTGTAGACTAGCGGACCTAGCCTGTTGTGTCCTAGGGATGTTGTAGGGCCAAGTGGGCTGGTGTTATGGTGCAAATATTTTCGTGTTGCTGGGCTACATGATACCAACCATTGCCCCCCCCCCCCCTTGTCACATATTTCCCAGAAATAAAGCAAAAATGGTGCAGGTCTTGCAGATATGTAAGCCATGATGAATAGAGCTGTTGAAATTATGATCTGATGCTAGATAGAGGAAATATATATAGGGTACAAGCAGATCCTTCGTCACAAAGATCCCCCTCCGGTTTGGGTGGCTCCCCTGCTAGGGGTAGGGGAGGAGGCCGAGGTGGAAGCGCAGGAAGGGGGAGAGAAAAGCTGAGTTTCAATAACTGTGGGGAAATTGGGCACTTTGCAAGCGATTGCACGAACCCTGCATGAAAATCCTGTAGATATTGTAGACAGTTGGATCATGTGATTGAAGATAGCCCGATCCTGATAGCCAAGATGCAGGAGAAGCCACAAACAGCTACGTAGAATGTACAAAGGGTCAAGACGGAACCCTGGGATGAAGGACCGAGTCTTAATGTTATAACGTGCAGCGGCATGGCCACCAGAGGAGCTGCAGAGAAATATGAGGCGGAGCCTCTTATCCAAAAAGTAGCCCTTAAATAAGAAGGTTTGGACTTACAAAAGGAAAAAGAAAAAAAATTTCGCAGCTTGCCAAGACTTTGCGAAGGCTGCGACACCTATTCCTCAAGGCCCCGCAAACCTCAAAGCAGATGATGAGGTCAAACCATTCCTGCAGGCATGTATGAAGTTGTTGCACAACCAAAGGGCCATAGAAAACCTCCAAGCCTTGATAGATAGTTGCGCAGAAAGAACAACCCCAGCTATGGAAATCATGGACATACATAAGCTATATAAGCATAAGAGACACACTGGTAGGGAGATGCGGTTAACTGTGCAGGTTGGTGACTATGAGATGAATCATGTTATTCTAGACCTAGGCTCAAATGCGAATGTACTACGTAAGCATACTTGGCAATGAATGGGTCAACCTAAGTTAGAATGGTCCACTATCTAGCTGCGCATGGCTAATCAGCAAAATATCATACCATTGGGGAGATTATCTAAGATCGTGGTAGATATCGCAGGGGTTAAGGTTCAGGCTGACTTCAAGGTCATTCAGATTGTAGAAGATGCAGACCCCTATCCTGCGCTCCTGGGATTAGACTGGGCCATAGATATGGGCGGTATTATCAATTTGAAAAAGAGAAGCATGGTATTTGAAAGTGAAGGAACATGGATGGTTGTCTCCCTAGACCCCGTGGAATGAGAAAGGTATATAGAGCCAGTGCATGAAGAAGAAGAGGTGAATCACATATATAAGTTAATGGTGATAGATAAATACTGGATCAATCCTACGGACGATGGTGTGCTTTGCTAGGAAAGGGATAGCGAATGATTTTTCGACTCCAATGAAGAAATGGAAAACTGGAAAAACTAGTTGCATGATGTCTCTATGTTGCGATGCCTATGAATCACAAGGGACTTCCACTGCATATCCTTAGAGGTAAGAGAACTACCCTACTTTGATGGTTCCGGTAGTATAAAATATTTTTTGTAGACCTTTGAAGCTAAGGTTCAAAGACAACGAAGGCTATGGGCCCTTAACCTAGCTCTACGCGCAACACCTGCAAGATGGTGGAACACGCATAAGGGGGCATTCAAGGATTGGGAGGAATGTTGGGGTATGATGATCCTATGCTTTGAGCTTTTGAACAACGCGTGTGTCAAGATATTTCTTGGCCCAGGGGATCTACGTGAACATTTGTTCACCTGGATGGAGAAGTGGTGGGATCACACTACAGAGGAATGGGTTCAATTGTTTATTAATGCCTTGGGACCAATCCCCACCACATGGTACTTAGATGCGGAGCTACATCAACGCACTCGCCATTGGGCGACCTTAAAAGATGGATTTTTTGGGACATTTAGGTTACTAGGAGGATTGAAGGTGCTTGATGAAGCTCTACAGGATATCGATACCGTTGTATTTGGTGAAGCCAACCCCAACGTAGCATGGAAAATACCAACATGGGAAACTCAAACGTAGGATATTGTGAACTATCAAAATATCACTATAGAAGAATGTGATGAAGACCCACGCAAGGTTTCGATCCCAGAATAAGAGGGGGAACGTGGGGTTGCAGGACCTCCGTTACACACTGAAGATGTTACGAAACCTCTTAAGCTGCAAAGAGTTAACATTGGTGTGGAAGAGCAACCTAAGTTGGATAAAGTCAGGGATTACTGGGATGATACGACAGTAGGAAAAATTGCGGAACTACTCACAGAATATCAAGTATTATTTTTGATGAAGTTTTCAGAGCCTAAGGGGATCACGAGGGACTTAGGGGTGATGCACATCACTCTGAATCCAAATGCACGACCTATAAAGCAGCGGCTGTACCAGTTTGACCCTATGTATGAGCAGGCAGTCAAGAAAGAAGTCAGTAAAATTCTCGTCACAGGTAGTATCGAGCCAGTCGAGCAGTCGGATTGGGTAAGTCCAATGGTGGTTCGACAAAGGAAAACAAAGGGAGAGAAAGTTGCAGTTATCTTAAATCTAGCAGTACCCATGACTGCGAAATAACTACGTTTGATCATGGGCCATACGAGCTACTACAGGAAACCCATTCAGGGATACGCACTGATCACAACACCTCTAGAAATACTGCTTAAGAAATATGTTTCACTCTTTTGGGATGTCGAGTGTGAGAAGAGCTTTGAGCTATTCACAGAAAAGATGGTATTTGCACATGTTCTTATTTTTCCCGATTGGGCAAAGGAATTTCGTGTTCAGGTTGATACTTCGGGGAGTACCCTGGGAGCGGTCCTTATGCAGTCTGGCGCAAGAGACATTGATCACCCAACCGCATTTGCTAGTCGAGCGAAGCACAATTATGAGACCACGGAGGGGGAAGGGTTGGCCATGGTGTATGCGCCATAAAAGTATCAGCACTACCTATTAGATAGACACTTTAAGATGTTTACATATCATTTGAATTTAAAATACCTGATGAATAAGCCTGTCTAGGGGGGTAAATTCTGTAGGTGGTTGTTGCTATTTCAGGAATATGATTTTGAAATCATCGTCAAGCTAGGGAAGTTGGGGGCTGGGCTCGATCACTTGTCTCGAATCACGACTGAGGAGGAACCCACCAAATTTGAGGAAGGATTGCCTAATGTGCAGTTGTTCGCCACTAAGGTCATTGATACACATTTCTCTAATAACACTCAGTTCCTAATTATGGGCATGGCACCTGTGGAATATTTGGAACAATGAAAGAGGAAGTTGGCTACCTGGGCGATGGATTTTACGGTTGAAGATCATTTGGATAAAATAGGTGTTGATGAAGTGTTGCATAGATATGTTCTAGAGCATGAAAGGCACGCTATCTTGGTAGAAGCTCACAAAGGCATAGCAGGAGGTCACTTTGCAGGCAAGACAATGGAAAAAATCTTGCAAACTGAGCTATGGCGACATGGAAGTGCATTTGGAAGGATGAAACTCCAATTGCAACCAGTGTGTTGGGAGTACAAGAGGTATGCCCAAAGCGCAGGGGTGCGATGGGGGCACAGGGTAACATTGAGGGTGCCCCGGGTGTGAAATCTAGCCATTGGATCAGTCAAATCAAGTAAAGAGAAAATCTTACCACAGGGAAAATTTTAAGGATTAAAAATTATTTTGAAGTTTAAAAAATTGGCGAATCTCACTAGTCCCTAATATGCAAACTTTAAAATGTTTATTGATGTATTTGTAAAATTATTCAAATTTATAATGATATTATATATATTATCTATATAATTTTGGCGATTTTTAGGGTAAAATTATTTTATATTGTAAAATTTGGGCGAATCATTTTTATATAAAAATGGAAATTGGTGAATATTTTTTTTGGAAAAATCATGGAAAATTATCCCACCTACGGATATTAGCCCCTAAAATTTTCCATGGCTTATCGTTGGATGGGGTAGGCAGCCAACATTTAATGAGGTGATTTTGGGAGATATTTTACCATTTACTTGATGGTAAGTTCCAAGTGAAGTTTACCCTACTATTGGGCGAGCGCCAAAGCTATAAAATAGGCAGGCTAGATCAAAAAAGGGTTCCGTATCACTTGAATAGATTGTACTTGGCATGTTTTTCCTTGCTAAACTTGTGTTGTGCCTATATTTTCTCTTTCATGTCTAAGAAACCTACTCCCTCTGATAGTAGCAATCCCGAGTTTGTCTTTCGCGCCAGGATGACGGCCATGAATCATGCTGAAAATTCAGAATCAATGGCCTCGGTGGAACACATAATTGAGGAATTGGTGGAGATTGATTCCGAGGCCAAAGAATTTCTCTCGACACCACTCACACCGAAGGCAAAGGAAAAGGCAGAAGGCTCAAGGAAACCACCGAAACTCATGAAACGGGATGGTGGGAAGCCCCGTACTTCCCCATTAAACATAAACTCCCTGTGGGCAACACCCCAGGCATATGTTGAGGAGGCCCAACCTGTCGGCCCAATCAACTAGTCGCCCCTCTTTGTCCAGCCACGTAGGCCCTTAACGCGTATGCCAAAGAACCTCGATGACATGATCACTTATCTATGGATGTTGCCGACCCCATGAGAGGTCCCTATCATTGGCGAACCTGTTCGGAAGCTTCACAAGTTCAAATTTGATGATCGTGACTTGGCTATTCTGGAGGCATTCCCGGAGCTAGCACCTGAGTTATACCTTGATACAATTCAGGTAGACGATGGGATCAAAATTGTTCCCCAGTAATGGGTGCGTGGATTGGTCGAGTCCGGGCTCCTAAACCTGCTACGGATGCCACACTTTGGTCACTACACTGTCACGGACCGACTAGCCTGACAATTGCTCACACTAATTCATGATGGTTGTCTGTTGATCCAGGACAGGACCCCCATCGATGTTGCATGGGTTCATTGGATTATTGGCCTTCCCATGAACGGACCGAACCATCTGGAGCGTGTGGGAAAAAGGTATGAGGCTGAAACTGTTGAGTATGTGTGCAAAAGCTACCACGTGGAGCGAAATAATCGAGGTTTTGTAATAAATTCCATCAGTGACCAAGGCACGCAGTTGGGAACCATGTTATTGGCCTATAAAATGATGAGAAAATGCTAGTTCACCTCTGTCCCAGCCTATGTAATTCAGTTGGCAAGCTGATGTGCGAAAGGGGTATGTTTTAAATGGGCACAGTGTTTATGTGATGAGTTTCCGACTAATGTACGTAAGTCCCAGGAGCAGGGATGCGCCTTTTGCTATTCCTCATACAAGTGCGAAGGGGCTCACTATGCACATTTATGGGATTCTAAGGATCCGCAATGTCTTAAGGACAATAAAGTCTTATCAGTCCTCTTTCAGCATAGCTTGGCTGCAGCCATTAATTCCCGACTGTAGTTGTCCCTTGCCATGTATGATAGATACAAGGGCATTGCGGAATTTCAGATCACTATGCATAGTGTCCAAATCAAGGCACATAAGGATAAAGCTTGGACTGTGCTTCCCTATATGGTGGAAAATGAAAAAATTGACAATGTCATTGCACTCTGGCCTCCTAGCTGGAAGATCGGCTTCAAAACTAGTGCAAAGGCCATCGAAGGAACCAACACATCAAAAGTAATTCCACCTGCGGTCATTAAGGATACTGGGGGTACGACCAAGAGTACCAGATAGGACACGAGTGCGTCTGCACAAAAGGATGCACAACAGAAGCAAACCCTTGAGAAGGATGTTAAGGCCTAACCAAGGTACAGAAGGTCTGGATAGAGGAGGACCTACCTTCACCGGAGGCATAAAGCGAACAAGTGAGCCTGTCAAAACACCCCACAAGAAGCAGCGCTCTCAGCAAACAGAGCGAGATGAGACAGTCACGTTGACTGACGGAGACCTTGACCAGATCACTGATGCAGTCACTTTGGCTACAGAGGACAGATGGGTAGCCTTACAAGAGCAGTAGAAAGATCCAATCGACACAATCCAAGTTGAGCTCCATGCACTACAGCTAAAGACAGATGCACTACAAACTAGTGTGATGTAGGTACGCACACCCATGACAACCAGCAGTGCAACGCGAGTTATAGAAGAAAGCCACCTTTCTCTTGTACCAAGCGCAGCCCTTGAGATCAGTCCACCTGACCTGGGAATGCAAGTTCAGGCTAGCACTGACGTCCAACTTAATTTAGAAAAGCTACCATATGAGGCATTGCAAGGTCTCCACACCTCCTTATTTTAAGAGATTCACCACAGGGACCAACAAGTGCACCAACAGCTCGGTGTGGCTGAATAGACCATTGATGCAAAGAACACGAAATTTTTCCTCGCTACGAAAAAGAAAACCGAGCTCAAAAATTGGATTCACCAACTCTATGCAGATGTTCCAACAGAAATTCCGGCCACAACCACCCTTCAGGCTAAGATCAAAGGACTGGTTGCAGCATTGAAGGCATCTCGGGTGGAAGTTCATTTGGTTAGAACAAAAATGGAGCAGCAAATCATAGATTTACAAGCTATGTTACAGCCTGAAACACCTTTGGAGGTACGAGCCCAGCGAGCTGCATTAGTTACCGCAGCTACAAACTTCATTACAAGACAGATTGCACAGGGTGCCCAACTCCTGGAGATAGCCATGAAAATATAGACCAAGGTCCAGTGCGACATGATCCTGCGACAAATAAACTAGGACCTGCGGTAGAAGGAAGAATAGTTCGAAAAAATAGAAGCCACTCTGCCCACTTTAGTTCCTCCTCAGTGCTTGGCACGACTATGAATCGACCACACCCTCCAACATGATATGGATGAGCTTCGACAAAAGAAGAAGGTCCTTGGTGACCATCTGAAGCCTTGGGTTGATGAAGCCCTCAAGCTCTCATAGGATGCAGATGTTGCTATTAAGAAGCTGAATCAAAATATGGAGAGCGTCACAGCCATGACAAAAGGTTTGATTTCATAGAAATTGGTTGATATTGTGCAAAATGTTGCATCACAGAGTGAATGTGTTCTACCTCCATTGGTTGACTCGATCAGACTGTTGCGGGCACAGGTGGAGACCCCACCATCACAGTGACTTGGGACAAGTCACAAGATTGTGTTGGGGGACTATTGGAACAAAGTCTCCTAAAAATCTGCGAATTTTTTCCATTTATATATATATTTTGTATTATTTAGTTTAGCGCAGGGGTTTTTGAGTGGGTCAAAGCCCCGAAGGCATTGTAATGGGTCATGGGTAGAACAAGAGTCCGCAAACCACGGTTTTTGGACCGCTGGATGCGTAGGGTTTAAAAACCATTGGATGCGTAGGATAAATTGATATAAATAGATGAACCTTTTTTAGTCTTAAAGTAGGAATGAATAGCGATTGATGATAAGAACATATTGTTAGATCAGTGGGTTGGTTATTAGGGAGCGACTCCTGCTAGCTGTGCTTAGTAATGTTGTGTGCGAACCCTACTGGCTGTGTGCACAGGTGGTATTTTGGGATTGTAAGAATATATTGGTATTGATATATATATGCAAAGTACTATTGATGTTTGATGTTATCTACATCTGTTATGTGATGATTTATGCGAACTTGATTTAGCTGTGAAAGTATCTGTTTAATAGTTGCGAAGGTATCTTTGTTTCATTATATGAATCTATGATATGTTAATTTCTGCAATTATAGTTCCTATGCTGATAGATTGATATTGCGCATGTGGATGCGAAGGTGACCATTAGATCTGTGATCTTTTGTATAAGTCTGTAACTAGATCTGTTAATTGAGGGCTTGATATGTTGGGTACGCAGATCTTCTTGACTTACCTACTCTCTCTCTCGGGGTGCAGAAACCTGATTCCAACACCCTCCCATACTGCTTCGGGTGAGACTTTTTCTTGCACAAGTAGGTCACTGCCGAAAGGGATAATAGTATAGGGGTTTTTTAGCAAACCTTAACCTCCAAACCTGGGTCGGGACCCCTCAAGCCAGCATGCTTTCACGTGTGTTTCTCTTTGACCCCTTGTGCATGAAACCAAGCACCAGCAACGACGGAAGATATAACTACAAAGCACGTTCGATCAAAGGATTCGAACAAGGATTAGCATCAGATTGAGGTAGGTGATCTATTCACAATCTGTGTGTATTTTCAAATCTAGGAAAGTGGGCTTCTAATTATTCCTTGTTGTTACTAGACCCACTCTAGGGCTAGAGGGATCGTCTCGGTCCACAAAGAGGATTTTTCTGCATAACTATACGAAATCATAAACATGCATCAAGATTCAACACACATACACAACGATTAATCTAGGGGAAAGTAACTACTCAAAATCGCTTCCTATCTATATTGAATTAAGCAAAGTATATTGATGAATACAATATTATTTCTCAAGCTTGAGCACGACTTGCACCTGTATCTTTAATCCCACTGCTTTAGTGATTGAACCTAACCAATAATTAACCAATTTTTCAACCTTCCAAGCTCCTATTTCCTTGTGTTGTTCCTTGATGAGTTAAACCCTATTAATTAGGAAATTCCTCAATCTTGATTGTGAAATTCCTTTAGACTGACCTCTCACTACATGCACCACTCGTATACTTATATTAGTTTACAACTGATAGAACATTTCCCTTGAACTCCAATCTCAAATGGGTAACTCAAATTCTCTCCATCCATTAGTTATTTTGGGTTGATTGACGAGTTAATGAGTAGATCACTATAGTGAGTTGAAGTTACACTTCCACTCCTTGATCTTTAGCTAGTTCATCTTGATGTGAGAGCTAGTTTAACTCACAGGAAATGAATTTAACTAAAAATAGAATGCTAAAAATTAGTAATCAATCATATTGAACCAAAATCAAGCATCTCCAAATCGAATTAACTTATTTAACTGACTGACAAGTTCCATGTCACCTCAGTTAACAACCTCCAAGTATTGTGCTGAAGTTAAAATTCAAATTTTAATCTAGTTTTACCAAGGCAAAGTCGAAACTAGATTTTATTGTTATGTTTTCAATACTCCCTATTGACAAAGCCTTTGCCAAAATATCTACATCTTTTTCGTATGTAGGAATTTATTCCAACAACATTATCCGCCTCTGCACACAATCTCTTAGGTGGTGATACCGAATGTCAATATGTTTGGATCGATCATGAAATACCAGATTCTTCATAGAGTTTGATAGAACTCTGATTGTCATAGTAAACCAAAGTAGCCATTAGGGGAATTTTGAGGTCTAAAATGGGCCTTGTAAGGAAATTATATAACAATAGTGGAATAATAAAATAATATTAGATTACATCATCAAATTTTAGAGGGAAAAAAGAAAAAAGAACTTTTTCAATTTGTATTTTCAACTTATATCCCTATGCATTTACTCAAATTTTGAGCGGGAACACTTGTTGGATGCATAACTTTATTTCTCATCCAAGGAATACCCATGTTTCGTACTTTTTTATGGATGCTTCTACATGAAAAATGAGAAACACCTAAAAAACCATGATTGCAATCACATTGTTTCATGTATTTCTCATTTTTCGTCTAGAAGGGTCCATCGAAAGCATGCAACATGGGTACTCCTTGGATGAGGAATTAATTTTTTCATCCAATGAGTACTCCTACTAGAAATTTGAGTAAAAAAAAAAGGGAGATAAGTTGAAAATTTAGTTTTATTATTTTATTATTTTATTATTTTTTAATCTGTTTACTTTTTTACCACAAAAGTAGTGAATCATCCCCCATGGTCGACATCATTATCTTGAATCCTATTGGTTCTTATAAAGTTTATTTTGATTGTACATTTTTATTAGGAGGCCCATTTTAGACCTCAAATGTTCTCTAAAAATCCATCATCTGAAAAAATAACCCAACAAGAATCTTTCTCATCTATATTTCTTCACATGTTGCTTGACGTGCACCCATGTACTCTGCTTCTGCTGAGCTGAGTGCCACAGATATCTGCTTCATGATATACCAATAAATTGATGTTGATCAAAAACTGAAATTTCCTTAAATGTGATCTTCATGTCTAATGGACTACCCGCCCAATCTACATGTGTGAAGACTTACATCTTCACACCCTTTGTCTTTCTGTACGAAATACCAAATGGAGTAGTGCCTCTAAGGTATCTCAACACATGCTTTGTTGCCTTCCAATATAGTTTGGTTGGATTAACCAATTCTTGACTAAGTTGATTAGCTACATAACACGTGTCTGGTTGTGTTTTCACCGAATACATAAGTGAACCCACAAGTTGTCTCTAAATGGTATCCTCCACTTCCTCACGAGAAGTGGCATCCTCCTTCCTCAAACTTCCTGCTGGAGGAGTATCCATGGGTTTTATAATCTCCATGAAGAACTTCTTTATTATCTCATTGGCATACTTTTCTTCAGATAGAAACACTTCCCCATCTCTATGCCATACATCGAAACCAAGAAAATAATAATGTGTCCCATGACCTTCATCTAGAAATCTTTTGCAAGATCCTATTTCCAAGAAATGATCAAATTATCATCACCGATTAAAATTAAATCATCGACATATAATAATATAATCAATAATTTACCTTCAACAACAATATGGTAAACGTTTGCATCTTCTTCAATTTTTGTGAAGCCCAACCTGGTGACAAAGCTATTGATCCTGGTGTACCAAGCATGAGGTGTGTTACACCATTTTTTGGTCATCTAACCTATTATCATTAGATGGACCCAGGTACACCATGTAAGACCAATTTTACCCTAAGTAAAATTGCTTTCACTATGTAAAATAACTTAATAAACCACATTTATTAGGTTGTTTATGCTCTAAACAGGAAACCCCAAAAGGAAATATTAAAAAAACCTATTTTGTTTGATTTTCCTCATGCAATAATTAATTAAACCATCATTTAATTATTATTCCTAGTCACGTTTAACCCAAAACAAAGAAATTAATTAGATAAACCTTTATTTATCTTATTGTTTTCTAGAATAATTATTTAAATCTTATTTAGATAATATTCCTTGTTAAATATGACCAAATCACCCACAAATAATTAAATAAATCATTATTTATTCAATTATCCTTCAACCACTTCCTTAAAAAGATAAATAAATCATTTATTTATTTATTATTAACAAATAAAGGGATTTGACCCAAGTCAAATACTTTTTCCCTCCAACAAATATAATAAAATATTCCATAAAATATGGATCTAGATTTGGTTAACATTATTTTAATCATGCACCAAGATCTAGAATGACCCAATATTTTGTTATAAATAGGAGGGTTTTTCCTACCATTCTTCACCTTTTGTTGCCTATTAGATCACTTTGGATCTATACACTTGGTCACATTTTTCCACTATTCGCTGTGTGAGCTCCCTCTGAGTTCTATTCTTTGTGTGGGTTTTCTACACCAACAAGAGAGAGAGATTCTAGATCTGAAGTGCTGAGGACTTCCAAGAACCCATCCCATTGAGGAGAATTGGATACGCCTTCTTATTTTCCTCCCAGGTGCCCTTAATACAAAAAATTCTTTCAAAAATTGTTCTTGTCTTGTCTATTGGTATATGGAGCAAACCCTTCCTTTTACTGCTTAATGTCTTTCTATGCATAGATCTGGTTTTTTGCAGCTCTTTTCTTGATCAACTAACTGTAGATCTAAAGATATTGGTAGCCACTTTTGTTGTTATGGCTATTAGTTATGCGTAGCTAAAGTGGTCTTTTTTCGTACACTTCGACAAAGGATTCATACTAACAAATGGCGACTCCACACGGGTTTTAAATTACGACCGCTGTCGTTTTTCATATTCCTGCATATCCAGCTACTTTAGACCCTAGGGTTTCTTTTCAGCTTTTTTTTCCTATTTTTATGTTGTTTTTCTCACATAAAACCCTAAAACATTAAAATTTATAACTTCCGCGTGTTTCTGGCCCTATTGCGGATGTGACAGACATCAGCCGCACCTGAGACAGAAACTTTTTCGGAAATCTACCGCCGAGACAGTCGGAGCTTCAGGTTGCACTTTTCAGCCCAGAAACTGCGACATGGACTCTAGGTCACACTTTTTGGCCCATTAACTGTGAGCTGGGTAGCGGAAAATAGCCCAAAAGCTGCTACCTGAGCGAAAAACATGTCAAAAACTGCGACCTGGACTTTTTTCTAGATTTTTTCTGAAATTTTTCTGGGTTTTGTCTGAACCTCTGTCAGGGTTGTCTGACCTATGTCTCCACCCGTTTAGACCTATTCTTGCTCTTTTTTACTCAACTAAGTGGGAATTTAGCCCCCCTAGGGCCTCAGTACCCTCCACTTTTTGTGGAATAGTTTTAGTTGCTGTAAGTGTCTAAATTTTAAGAGTTTTCAGCCATTTCTTTTTCATATCTGAGCCCTCATTCTCAGATCCCTTTAAATAATCTCTCCTTCCTTTCAAATCACCTCTTGTAGTTTTTTTTGGACCTCCCTTTAGGACCTCCTCTCTGTCCTTTCTGCTTTTTGCTGATTTCCTCCTTTTTTCCAGCCACCTTGCCTCTGCCTTTTGGCTGAGATCTGCACCTCTTTTCAGGAGCTTTCTCCTTTATATCCCTGTCCCTTTCGACCCTAGATCTGTTGGCCTCTTTTAAGTGTGTTTTGACAAGATTTTTTCCCTCTTTTAGATTAGTTTTGAGAGACCCGCCTTTTTGGGTTGAATCGATGCAATCGTAGCTGTTAATTTTCTGTTATTTCAGCATTATATATTGTTCTCTGCAGATTTATTTTCAGTTACGCAGCACACTTTTTCTCTTGCTCTCAAAACGAAAAGGGTTTAAAAATTAAAATTAACACACGCCACACACTCACCCTAAGCAAAGAAGAGCCTGGTTTACACCGCCAGGCAAAGACTTTAAAATCAATTGACACTGCACCTATCTGCCCTTATTTCGACATTGTAATCTCTTGGTTTGCACCTCCCTGCCTTTGTTGGTCGTTCTTCTTCCCCTTGTGCCGTGTTTGTGTTGTCATCATTGCACCCCCAAGGCGCACATCCCAGAGACTTCTTGGCCTTCACCCTCATTTTCCGGTCGGTCGACCTACTCCTTCCCGCCGTCGTCGAGTTAGTCCTCCTCTGAGTCCGCACTCCGACTCATATTCTGGTTCATTGGGTTCTCCTTTTACTTCCGGTTCTTCCCCTGTCACCTTCACTATGTCTGGTCCAGGGCCTAATGCTAGCGATAATCCCGGCCCTAATGCCGGGACTGCTACTAGCGGAACCGCCATAGGAACTACCTCGGCTGCGCCCTTGCTCCCCTTCATGGTAGGCCTCAGCCTCCCTGATTTGGACCGGTTGACAAATGACCCTATACACCATGACGCTAGTTGGCCTGCTATGCCGACAAAGCTCCCTTCTGACATCCCAAAGTTTGAAGGCCTTGCTGGAGAAGATCCTTCAAATCATGTTCAATCTTTCCACATGTGGTGTTCATCTACCTCCATTACCGATGACTCTGTCCATCTTCAGTTGTTCCAACGAACGCTTACAGGCGCGGCTTCTAAGTGGTATGTTGATCAGCCCACTTCCTCTCATACCACCTTTGCGACTCTTGCCCGGGCTTTTTTATCTTACTTCCAGCTTCCCCTTCGTTATGACACTGGTATCGAACATTTGAATTCTTTCTGTCAATCATCTGTGACCCGCCTATCTGATCATGTCCAGGAATGGCAGAGAAGAAAGAGCCTATGTCAATCCCCTACTTTCGAAGATCGTGTCTACATGGACTGGTTCCTTATATCTCTCTTGCCTCCTATCGGGAAAGATGTCGCATCACATTTTCCCCAAACTGAAGAAGCCACCCTCCAACTGGCGTTAAAATATGACTTGATCTACGCTCAGATAGGTTATGTTTATACCGTTCTACCTGACCTCCCCAGACTCGGTGGTGTCAACGCACAGGGGGCACCTCATGCCACCGACGGTATCATTGGAACCCTCTCTCATCCATATGCCCAACCTCCCATGGGTTATGGTTTTCTTGGGGGAGGGGGCAGCACCTCCAGCACTTGTCCCCCTCCTGGTAGCACGTATCTAGGATACAACATACCTCCTCTTTTGGCCCAACCTGCTGCTCACCATACTGTTACCCAACCTCCTTATTATTTGTATCCGCAGTTTGGTGCTCCAGCTCCTCCAGCATCAGCACCTCTGCCTCCCCTGCCTTCTCAACCCCTACAACAACAGTCACCGCCCCCTCAAGCGCAGGTGGATGCACAACAAGGATTCGTGGCTACCCAACCACTTGACGGACAGGTAGCGACTCAACCTTCCCCTTCTGGTTCCTCCAATTACCAGATCCTCATGATGAACTCTGATCCACCTCTAACCGTCGACCTTAACCTTCAAACTCGGTCTCGCCAGTACCCCACACCTTCCACTCAGTCTGCCCCTGAGTCCCCTTCTTCAGGTTCTATAGAGCCTCTTTCGACATCCAATGGTCCCTTGCATATCCCTCAGCCCAGAGTTGAGGTTCATACCAAGATTCCTAAGGGACCATTACGCCGAAATGCTGCTTCTGGTAGAGCTGCTCATTCATATATCATAGTAGATGATTTGGCGCAGTCTCCTACTGCCATTTCCACATTGGAACTCCTCCAGTCGTGCCCTTCCCAAAAGAAGGCTCTGTTATCTGCCATGGGCGCTGTAGATCCTGCTGATGACCAAATGATTGTTTTCGACGCCCATCAATTAGAACATCCTCCTCTTCCTGCTTTCGTTGCCTTCCAAATCCCATTCAAAATCCAGAATGCTAACGTTTCCCAGTGTATAATTAATGAGGGGGCATCCACCTGCATGATGTCCGCTTCGGTTTGGAAGCAACTCGGATCTCCTGAGTTTGCCCCTTCCATGATCACCCTTCGAGCGTGGGATGGCCACGCCTCCCAACCCATTGGCCTCTTCCGTAATTGTCCTATCACTCTTATGGGCAAGACTGTTTGCGTTGACATCGAAGTCATCGACGCCTCTCTAGATTACAACATTCTCTTGGGGCGGAGCTACACCTATGCTATGTCTGCTGTCCCATCCGCGGTTTTCTGCAAGATGTCTTTCCCTCATAATGGAAAGATAGTCACCATTGACCAGTTGACATATCATGAGCAAAAATCTCAGACCTCACCTAAGATGACCATCTCTTCTGTAGCCAACAAGAAAACCATCGATTCCTTGACCAGTGTCTCTCCTGGCATATACAAAGACTCCTCTTTGCTCAGAAACTTCCTTGGTCTTTCTCCTCCTCCTATATCTGACTCCAGCTCATCGAATGTTTGCATGATGCAATCGTCTCGGGCTGCTCTCAAGCAACCTACTTCGGCTAGTCAGCAACCACGCTCTCCGCAACCTGGTCCTAGCCCTTCACCTGCAGCTGGTAGTCATGAGCCTCTTTATCCTCCTGGCACGGTTCCTCCAAGCCTTAGCCATTTAGGAGCAGTCCCACCTGGCCATTACCCCTCTGGTCAGATACCGTTCCTAGCTCCCCCACCATGAGTGTACACGGTACCGGTCATGGCCACCCTCTCTCTTCCTAACCTGACCCTTGGGATTCCCATCTGGTACCATGATCCTCCAGCCGCAACCCTACCTGGTGAACCCAAACCCTATATTTCTTTGACCCCGGTTCAACTGGTCCCCATAACTTCTCCCGCTGCAACAGTGCCTCAGTCACCTCAACAAGAACCACCTCCTGTTGCGACTGCTTCGGGTAAGAAGGGCAAAGCTCGCAAGGGGGCATCAAAGGACAAGGCTGCCCCGACAAACCCTTCCCCTCCTCGACCTCCAAATCATACCATCCAGTGTGCTTTGTGTGATGTTTTCGGCCACGCCACCCATACCTGTCCTGAGTTACTTCATCTCAAGCCCATGGTTAATGTCACGTTCCCTGAGTCCACGGTCCTGGAAGCCTCTATTCCTTCCATGACCGCAATCCAAAACCCAAAGACTATTCACACCAAAAACCCCTGTGCTTTGTGTGATCTCCATGGCCATTACACCCATCTTTGTCCCCACCTCGAGGACTTCTGCACCTCTCTAGCTGCGGTCCACCAATTCGAGGCCAAGCACAATGAGTCCACCTCTCCACTATTTGCGCATTTTTTTTCAGCAAAACTACCAGACATGACTGCTCCCATTGACATCCCCCCTCCTGATGTCAAGATGACGGAGCCTTCGTCCAGCATTTTCTACCTATCATCATCCATGAGACCCTCGGGGAACATTCCCTCTGAACCCTCCCCTATTGTTTCGCTTGACCTTACTTCAGCGATCACCTTGGGCTCAACATCGGTAGATCCTTTATCTACTTACTCTTCTGTCACCCCTTGTGACGATACGCATGTGAACCTCTCTTCTCATGATGATGATTCAGGTCGCTTCGCCACGTCAGGTGGTCTTTCTTCCACCAGTCACCCCATCTTCTATCACGATGACGACATTATGGAACAAATCCCCACCCCTGACTTTATCTATTCCCCCTTGCATCGAACCCATGCGTTCACACCACATACACCTTATGGCCATTACATTGAAACCCAATGTTTGGGTAAGGGGGCACCCACATTTGAGAGACCAAGAGAAGCAATTCTCCACAACTCTCCTAGTGTATCTGGTCGTGTTCACTTTAATACCATTATTCTTCCACATTTAGAAGAACCTCTAGAGTCCCATATCACTTCAGATCACTCTCGGGATGATACCCCTTATCGTTCCCTAATCTTCCATCAACAACCCAATCTCTTAGACATTGTTGTTGACCAACCTATGGGTTTTCTAGGCAAGCATCAGTTCATTATCTCGAAATCCTCTCTTTGGGATAGTGATGCCAGGTATGCCAACCTGAAAACTTAAAGTCCATTTTCTCCATATATGCAGTACTAAAAGAGATTGGTAATCCTCCATCTCCTTTCTCAAACTGCATAACCATAACGAAAACAAATGGCACACCACATCATTAAAATGTGTTTAGATTCCCCTTTTTCTAAATACATTTTGGCATGACCACACCATGCTTGGGGGCACCTATGCCCCTCACCCATAACGCTCCTCAAAATGGAATTTCCTCACTTGCAACACTCATACTAGGGGCACCATTTGGCCTCCATACTTATCCATGCTCGTGTTGATGTTCGGCGTGAGTTCCGATATTGTACTCATGTTTTTCATGGTCCCCCATTGGACCTTTACTGTGTGGCAGCACCATCGAGTCACCCTTGTTTAGAGCATCCAAGTGGAGTCATCATCGCATTCATGGAGTCGATCCCGAGTCCCTTTGTACCCCGCTATAGTCCTCCATCCCTCATTGCTTGGTTTCTCTCTTGTGTCGCACATTATGGCCTTCAGTACCACTTCTTCTTATCCCTGATGATATTGTGTCAGTCGCTGCCATGTCATTCATGCCCTTTATGCTCTAGCAAGGGAAGTCGTCCATTCGCTACTCAGTCCCCTCCATTCCACCATCATCATTGGTATTAGTCTATCCGTCTCTCTACTATTTTCTATCGTGCCTTAGTTGAGGATATCTCATTGCCTCACCTCTGGCGGACCTCCTTCTGTCGACATCAGCTCCTTCATTCCAGAACACAGGTCTCGAGGGTGGTGTACCTTGGTTTCAGCTTCCACTCTTGTTGAGTGTCTCGAATCAAGAAAAGGGATCTCTCATTTCCCTTTGATTTGATTGTTTCTCCACTCCAGCTCCTTTCAACATGATCGAGATTCATATACTTGATGGTTCAGTGATGTAGCAGCAGCTCTTGGTGATTCCTGGGTGTGTGTGAGATGTCTCAGTCCTCATGAGGGGGTGGCCCTGCAGGTAGCCCCCCACATGCCCGGATGACCTCTTCCTTTCAGCTTTCGATGTAGCTCCATATATTTGATGATGTCGGCCTCAGCCGCTTGCAGCGCCTCTTTGATTTGCATGTATCAGTCATATTTTGTGAGCCCTTCCCCGCTTATAGGGGGCATTTGGGGTTGTATTTGTATCTCATGTACTCAGATATTATTGTATAAGTCCTGGCTGTTATCCCAGGCACAACATGTATGTGGGATTCCTCATTGTATTCTTATCTGGCTCATGTCTATGCCGGTTGTACTTTATGGTTCGGTCCCTTGTTTACTGGACACACTATTCTTTTGTACTTTGTCTCGGTGGGCATAGGTATGCCTCCCCCGCCGCCTTTAGCACAGGTACCCTCTCATAAAAAGAGACTTGTTGCACCTGTAAGTCTCGTCTCCTCAGGGTCTAGTTCTTCAGCACCTTATTCTACCTCACATTTCTCTCTCTGACTTCCCTTTTGTTGTCTGGTGATTGAGTTCTTACAACGTACTTCGGTCATACGATTTGCTCCTAACACTCGCACGCTGGGGGGCAATCTGTTACACCATTTTTTGGTCATCTAACCTATTATCATTAGATGGACCCAAGTACACCATGTAAGACCAATTTTACCCTAAGTAAAATTGCTTTCACTATATAAAATAACTTAATAAACCACATTTATTAGGTTGTTTATGGTCTAAACAGGAAACCCCAAAAGGAAATATTAAACAAACCTATATTTGTTTGATTTTCCTCATGGAATAATTAATTAAACCATAATTTAATTATTATTCCTAGTCATGTTTAACCCAAAACAAAGATATTAATTAGATAAACCTTTATTTATCTTATTATTTTCTAGGAATAATTATTTAAATCTTATTTAGATAATATTCCTTGTTAAATATGACCAAATCACCCACAAATAATTAAATAAATCATTATTTATTTAATTATCCTTCAACCACTTCCTTAAAAAGATAAATAAATCATTTATTTATTTATTACTAACAAATAAAGGGATTTGACCCAAGTCAAATACTTTTTCCCTCCAACAAATATAATAAAATATTCCATAAAAGGTGGATCTAGATTTGGTTAACATTATTTTAATCATGCACCAAGATCTAGAATGACCCAATATTTTGTTATAAATAGGAGGGTTTTTCCTACCATTCTTCACCTTTTGTTGCCTATTAGATCACTCTGGATCTATACACTTGGTCACATTTTTCTACATCATTTTGCTGTGTGAGCTCCCTTTGAGTTCTATCTTTGTCTGGGTTTTCTACACCAACAAGAGAGAGAGATTTTAGATCTGAAGTGCTGAGGACCTCCAAGAACCCATCCCATTGAGGATAATTGGATACGCCTTCTTGTTTTCCTCCCAGGTGCCCTTAATACAAAAAATTCTTTCAAAAATTGTTCTTGTCTTGTCTATTGGTATATGGAGCAAACCCTTCCTTTTACTGCTTAATGCCTTTCTATGCATAGATCTAGTTTTTTGCAGCTCTTTTCTTGATCAACTAACTGCAGATCTGAAGATATTGGCAACCAATTTTGTTGTTAGGGCTATTAGTTATGCATAGCTAAAGTGGTCTTTTTTCGTACACTTCGACAAAGGATTCATACTAACAAGGTGCTTGCTTAAATTCATACAACAACCTCTTGAGTCTACACAGATGTGACTCCTTATTGAAGGTCTAAAATACTTCTAGTTTTTCAATGTATACCTCTTCCTTAATCACTCCATTGAAAAATGTTGTCTTGATATCGATATGATGTATCTTCCATCCCATCTGTGTTGCAAGTGCTAGAATTGATTTAATTGAAGACTACCCTGCTACTGGAGAACATGTCTCCTCATAGTCAATTCCCTACACTTGAGAGAACCCGTTGGCCACAAACCCGACCTTTTGTTTCTCAATCCCTTCGTTTTTTTCTTGCTTTACCTTGTAGATCCATCTCGAACGCACCAATAATTTTTCCTTTCATCTTGGGTCCACTTCCCAAACACTTTTTTAATAATGGAATCATATTCCTCTACCATAGCATCAACCCATATTGGTTACTCTACAACTTCCTCAAATCACGATGGTTCAGTCTCTACATGCTCACTCATGAGAGCCATATGGCGAGTGTATCGATCTGGTGACCTCCTCTTCCTCTGCTGTGATGTGGGTGATCTCGTCTTCTCTCTAGAATAACACACTAATCTGATAGATTCCCTAGTTTTCTTCCTTCCTTCTTTGGATTTATCTACTAGAGTGGGTGTCGCACTCTCTGTTCCTCTGCTTGTGGTTGCTCCACAACTTCCCAAGGTCCTTCCTTTAGAGATAAAAGCCCTTGATCTAAATTTAACTGAAGCTCGCTTCCAAGATAACACATCATTTCCTTCTCCTCATCAAACTTCACATCTCTCCTAACACAGCCAACTTGACCTTCTACACATGCAACAAAACCCCCAGAAGCCATCCACCCCTTCCAGGTGACCGGCCCCTTAGACAACATGAAATTTTACTGCATTAAATCCTAATTCACTCCCATGACATGGGAATGCATGCAACTGATACCCTCCAATTTCTCCTGCAGCAAGGGCATGCCTGCGAGTGGGGACTTTTCTAGGTATTTATGTGCCAACAACTCTGGATTATGTGCCACTTTTTCAAAGCCATGATTTATACCACTGCCCAAAACTCCATGAAACTTCCATAAATGAAAATTACCATCGAAAAAATGATATAAATTCAAATAATTAAATAATTATTTGACTTGAAACCTACTATGCATGACATACATTTCATCAAACATGTCAAAAAAGTGCATTATATAGGTTATAACAATCGATATGAGCATAGGGGTCTCTCACTTATCTAAGAACCAATAAGAAGCATTTATGCCTCATCAAAATAATTGCATTACAATGTATTAAGACACAAATTCATTATGCATTCAATGGTTAATCAAAACATGATGAGAATCGTACATCATCATTGCCGTAAAGCCCACTCATAACCAACATATAACAAAAAACAATATCAAGTATACAATAGCCATATAAACCACAAATAAACAAGTATAGTTACCCATAAAATAATAAGGATAAAGAGCTCTTATTGATGATTTCACAGACTAACAAGGTATGGGACTTCCATGAACCACCCGTACATAGAATGAGCTTAACAAAATATTTCTTTCAGCCAGTGATCCTCGTTCCATATTCCAAGAATGAATGTGGGATCTCATAAAACAAATCAATCAAACGAAATGGGGGATCCCAAAGGCCAAACTACCTCAAACCTAAACCATTGATTCCACCACACAGTTGAACATCACTAACCATCACCATATTGGTCTCTACCCAAGTTTTCTAGGGCTCCAAAGTGTTTTTTCCAACCAAAGCTTCCACGAATAATAACTCAACCCACCAAGGGGTTCTAGAGAGTTTGTACAACCAAGGCATCCAGGATTAGTAACTTAACTCAAGTTTTTATAGGACTTCTTGAGCATTTGTCTAACCAAGGCTTCCACGAACTAATAACTCAACCCATAGCCCAAGACATAAGAAAATCAACTAGAAAACTAAAGAAAAACCCATAACACTGTGGCTGTCAATGAAAGGGAAAGGCTAGACAAAACCACTATCAATTTAGGAAATCCTCCATGTCAATGAAAAATGATAACCAAATAACTACATGTATATCCCATGCATCTGAAAACTAGTAAGAAAATCATATATGAAACTCAGTACCTACAAGAGAAATATGTTGTAGGTGTTGATCTTGATGTTCTCTTACACTTTCTTGATTTTACTTCTCCTTTTGGCTCCAAATCCCAAGTATGCCACACTCCACCAAGAGTTCTCCAAGGAAATTCTAAGTGTCCAAGAGTATGGTAGAGAGGGAATAGAATGAGAGCTCCAAAAATAAACTCACAAAAGTCTGTATATTGATCCTCATAAGGATTTTTATTAATGAGGCCTCTATTTTCATCAATTTTCCATTATTTTCCTTCCTTTTCTCATATTTTCCATTATTTTCATAAATAAATTCCATTAAAAGCCACTTTTCCTTTCCAAAGGCTTTGGCGATTTCCATGGGAATTAATAAACCAAATGATCACCCACTAGGATTTTTTTCCCAAAATTAAACTTCTAATACATGTCCCATGACCAAGGTATTATTTTCCCTTTATTAACTTTTACATGGAATTTTGACCATGGAGGCAGCCCCCTGTATCGGGGGTTTTGCAGGGGGGTGGTATCCCCCATGCACGGGGTCCATGGAAATGGCTCGAGATTTTTTTTTATGTGGACCCATTAGTATTTGGGTTGAACTAGGGATGGAGGGCGAATCAAAAAATGGGGGGCAGACCCAAAGATAGTGGGCAGACCTACCCATGGCTTTTTTCATGGGTTTTTCATATGGTTTTGAGCATGATGGTTTTCTACCCAAGGTATTTTCTAAAACTGGTCAAGGAAACTATGACTATGTTCTAATATAGGTGTTAGTGGATTCGGTTTTATGAATTATTTGGAATGTATATATATGTATGGTAACATTGAAAGAAATATAGTGAAAATTCAATATCATAGTCCTGGTTTTGGGATCCACGTGATAATCTTTGTGTATATTTTTTTCTATGTTCTCACCATTGTTTAATTTTATCTTTTAAGAATTTATTTGCAGGTACTTTATATACAGGGTTAAAACCTACATTTGGTATTAGATTTGTTTCGGATTCAAGGGATCGCCTTTGCTACAAATAGGTTTTTCTTATGTTTGTGGTAAGCCTTATTTAGTGGGAGATTTGCAGGATAGATTCTTCTAGTGAAATATTATGGTGAACAATGGAAATATAGAGATCGAAAAATTCAATAAACAATGTTTTTCATTGTGAAAGCTTAATATGGAGAATTTTTTGGTGGACAAATATTAGTGAATCATAGTAGATCCAAGTAATAAACCAATAACAATGTCAATAGAAGGTTGGGTGAAGTTGGATCAGAAGGCGAAGACATCAATATAGTTTTGTATCTTAGATTCAGTACTGTTGAATGTATCAGGGGAAACTATGATGAAGGATTTGTGGGTCAATTTAGGGACCTTGTACCAATCTAAGTCTGTGGTGAACAAAATTTTCCCGTGGAAAAACATTGTATAACCTAAGGATGAAGGATGGATACTTGGTGATAAAGAATCTAAACACCTTTAATACTAGAGTAAGCAAGTTTCTATCTCTTGAGATAAAAATTTCACACGAAGATAAGTGCAACAATTCTCTATGTTATCTACCATATTCGTGGGATAGTCTAGTTGTTGCAATAGGTAGTAATACAACTACATTGAAGTTTGATTAGATAGTATCATCCTTATTTTCAACGAAGATGAGTTAGAAAAATATGGAGAGTTATAATGGAGATGCCTTGTTTGTACAAGGAAGGTCCTAGAACATAAAAAAATAAGTCATCGTGCAGGAAATCTAAATCTAGAGGGATATATAAATCTATAGGGAAACTTGTAAAGGGGTGATGAAAGTGCAGAAAGGAAGGGCACTAAAAAAGGACTGTAGATATAAAGCTCCTTAGAAAGGAAAGGGATATGATTATGTTCCTTCTGCAGAGGAGAAAACCACCTCAGATAAAGGTGGGGAGGTATACTTGGCTTCTTCTTCAATTACACATGTACATCATGAGGCATGGTTAGTTGACTCAGGTTCATCCTTTCACTTCACTCCCCATAGGGAGTGCTTTTGTGAGTAGCATAAATATAATGGTGGTGATTTATTTTTAGGAGATAAAAGCAAGGCCAAAATAATCAGACGGGGATATTTCAAGTTTAACTTGCAAGGAGGAAGGATTAGAACACTTCGTAGTGTTCTTCATATTCCTTCATTGGCTAGAAATATGATTTTTGTAAGAAATATGGATGATGCGCATGTAAAAATAGTGTTCAAGAAATACACCTACAAGATGGTTTAGGGAGCACTTGTATTGATGCAAGGATTTTAGATTGGAACTTTGTACAAGCTTATAGGTAGCACTATTATTGATGGGTATAAAAGCTATGGGGTTTTAAAAGTGGAGAAAAAATCCTATTCGTCTCTAGAAAAAATAACATGTTATGGCAACAAAGGCTTGGAAATATAAGAGAGAAGGGCCTTCAAATACTACATGTTAATGTTATGTTAGAAGGTATGTCTAATTTCTCTGGATTTTTATTTCTTTTAACATTGTGTATATGGGAACTAGAATCAGGTGACTTTCCCCTCTGGTGCTAAGATGGTGAAATGGATATTATAACTTGTGCACAATGATGTGTTTGGACCTGTGTCAGTTCCATTAGTGGGTAATTATGTGTAATATTTCTAATTTATAGATGAATTCTCAAGTAATACATGGAAATATTTCCTTAGGAGTAAATATGAATTCTTTGACAGGTTTAAATAATTTATGTCTCTGGTGGAAAATTATACAAAGAATAATATCAAGTTGTTGAGTACATATAATGGTGGAGATTTATGCAAGAAGGAATTTGAAGAGTTCTATTAGAAGTGTGGTATAGAACAACAAACGACTATGCCATACACATCTAAGCAAAATGGTGTTTTAGAAATAATGAACAAGACGTTGATGGAAAAGGAAAGAAGTTTGCTTAGTGTTCTCGGTTTAGGACAGGAATTCTGGGTAGAGGTAGTAGATATTTCATGTTACCTGGTTAATATACCACCTTCATCAGTGATTTGAAATTTATTGTTAGTTAATGTTGTACTAATATCAATCTTAGAATTAATATGAAAGTGCTTTTCTTTTCTTATCATACATGGGTTTATACAAGTGTTTATGAGTGATAATTCATTAAACTTGATGAGATTAAGTGTATTTTATGAAATTAAAAGCATGAAATCTCAATTCTAAACAAAAGCATAATAAATCAGAGCAAGCAAAAATAATAGAGACAAATGCACAAGTTTTTGATGATGGAGTTCACCCATCCTGGGCTACATCTCCTTGGTTCGGCTTCATAGTGTGAGCCTTTATATTAGCTTCAATTATGAAAAAGTGATGTTTACACTCTCCCATTGCCTCTACAACTTGCTCAAATGGATCCTTAACATCAAAATCTACCAATAATGACTCTTCCTAAGCCAAAATTGGTCAGAAATTGCCTCAGTTATGGAAAAACCAAACTTTCCTAGTTTTTCTCCACTAAATCTAGATGTCCGCTAGTTAACTCCACTAAATGTGGAAGTACACCAAATTTGGTGAGTCCGCTAAAGGCGTCGCCAAGATAAGTGCTCTTAATTATTGATAATAACGATTTTAATATTAAATTAAGTGGGTGATAAGTGGGGTTAAGTGCATTTAGTGCTAACCCACACTTATCGTTAAACTCGTATTAACATAACCATAGCCCACGTATTACATATTAAAAATTGGTTTAAAATGCATTTAAAACTCCATCAGAATTTCTCGCCCGTTGCTTTAGTGCTTGGTCATCAAAAAATGGTCATGTAGGAGGGGTTTGTCCCCCTTCAAACCCCAATACATGCCACCATTGAAATTCAAATGGGAGCGGAAACCTTATGGAGTAAGGTCCGCAGTGGAAGGCATAATGGTAAGGCATTGCATTGTGGTGTGGGTGGCCATCAGTTCGACCTCAACCACATATTTTTGTTGAGAATTGCAAAGGTTTTGAAACATAGTTAAAATGCTTTGGAATATAGATATATGTTGCGAATATAAGTTTTAGCCCATTCAACTTTGGTTTCGGCCATTAGTCCCAAAGTTTTTTTAAATAAATATGTGACCAACCAACCTTGCAATATAAAATGTATTCACCTTTTGACCTTGCCCTGGAAGGGGCACGTGCCAGCCTCTGGCTATGCCATGTGGCCCTTCCCCATTGGCCCAAAAAATTCTACCATTTAAAATAAGCCACCATAGTAATAATTTCAAACTTAGGAAATGGAAGACAAATTCAACTTCCCCAAGAAACATTGGTGAATTTGGTGATAAAACTTGTCACTGTGTCAGTGGCTGAAAAACTAGAGAATACTCCCTAAAGATTCCTGAGGTGATAATTGGACTTCCAAGTCATCAGTCTATCACTGTTCTACACAATTTTTACCTATTAGGGAAAACGAACAACATACCATAACTCACTGATAAGAACTCGAATTTTGATGAAATGAGTTGTGTTGGAATCCAGGTGATGAGCTCTATCTAATCATTCAAGTTTGAATCATTTCTCAGGACTTTCATTTTTTATCTAAATACTAAGCTCCTGATCATTCGTCCCCACTAGAATCCTTTTGGACCCCAAAAGATACTATCAATTGTTCAGTAGGTGAGGGTACAACTCCCTCACCCTTTCACTCTCAATCGATTTGGCATTTGAAGGATTTTTTTTCCCTTGAGTCCCACTCTAAGGTATTCGACATTCCCTCTTCATGAAGTTATTATTCTTCTATCAAGTATGAGATATTACTAAAGTTCATTAGGATATTCTAGTGAGAAATAATCTATTTATGGCAACTGAACATCCTCTCCTTGATCATCAATCAAAGGAGGCTCAAACAATCTCAAATTCTCAACATTAACGACAGAATATATTTTGATATAAGGACACAAATATAACTTAAATGTATTAGTACCAATCTTTTCTAGAATTTTAAATGGAGCATAACGGATTGGCTTGAAATTTTTACCTTCCCCTTGCAATATTTCTTTACTGATATACAGCCAAAATTCATCTCCAACCTAGAATTTGTGATCAACATGGTGTTTGTCATGCCTTGCCTTGTAGCTGCTTTGACTCTTTTCAAGTTTCTCTTGCACTGTGTGATGTATCAACTCAATTTTATCAATGATCTTCCTTGCCTTATCTATGTTACTATGACAATCTATAACAACATCTTTATCAAAGATGAAGCCCAAAGATGATCATGGAAAATAACCATAACATGCCTCAAATGGCGATGTGTTTGTGGAAGAATACTTTCGACTATTGTATGCATGTTGAATGTAATGAAACTGTTCATCCCACAACTTGGGATTTTTTCTGAAATAACCTCTAAGAAGATGAATAACTGTCTTTTTTACCACCTTGGTTTGACCATCTATTTTCGGATGAAATTTTATGCTCTTCTTCAAATTTGTTTCCATCATGTCCCATAATTTTGACCAAAAATTCCCAACAAACTGGGAATCTTGATCGCTTACAATAGAAGTAGGAAGATCAACATGAACTCATACATTTTGAGAGAAAATATTAGTGGTTTGTTCAACTATAATTTTTTTCTTACATCGCATCAAAAGACACATTTTGCTAAACCTATCTACCACAAAATACAAATAATCATGACCTTTCCTTGACATAGGAAGACCACCTACAAAATCCATTGAAATACTCTCCCAAGGATGTGAAGGAACCAAAAGTGGAGTGTACAATGCATTTTTCCTATTTCTATTCTTACTTGTTGCACATAAAGAACATCATCTAATAAAATTAGATACACTATCAATCATGTGTGGCCAATAACAATACCTTTGGAGATTCGCTACTGTCTTTCCTACACCAAAATGTCCAGCAATCAATAATGTGTGTGCCTCCCTTATGAAACTATTTCTTTCTCCCTATGGTATACATAACTTGCCCAAGTGATACAACAAACTGCTATGCACATGATAATCTAACAATTCATTGTAGTTTCCTTGACTCAAACTTTCATACACATCTTGAAAATCACTATCATATGCACATTGTTCAATGTAACTTTCATGCATAATTGAATTGTGCTTGAGTATAATAGATGAATTTACAATATTCCTGCAGAGCATATTAGCTACCTTATTGTAGATTCCATTTTTGTACCTGATAACCAAATCAAATTGTTGTATAAATCCCATCCATCTGAAATGTCTTGATTGCTACAACTTTGACTCTGATTGTAAGTACTGCAATGGATGATGGTCAGTATGGATAATGGTCTCTTTCCCCATAAAATAGTGGTTCCATTTCTTTACAAATTTTACAAATGCATATAACTCTTTATCATAGGTGGGATAATTTGTCACAACTCCATTAAAAATTTCAGAATGAAATGAAATAGGCTTACCATGCTGCATGAGCACTGATCCCATAACATAATCACTTGCATCTATTTGGATATCAAATGGTTTCCTAAGATTTGGAAGTGCTAATACCGGTGCTGAACTTATCTTTTGATTTAAAGCATAAAATTAATTTTGCTGTAAATCTCCCCATTGGAATAATTTCTTGACACTTTTCAATGCATGTAACGAAGCTACAATGGAAGAAAAATTAGCAATTAATTTCCTCCAATATTGTGATGCTCCAAGAAAGATTCTTACCTCTATAACTATATTGGGATTGGGCCAATTCAGAATGACCTCTACTTTTTAAGGGTTGATAATCAACTCACATCCTCCAACAATGTGTCCCAAATACACCAAATAAGTCCTACCAAACTCACACTTCGACATCTTTAAAAACAATTGCTCTTTTTCAAGACATCAAGTACCTTGTTCACATGCATGACATGTTCTTCTCTTGATTTTATGAATATAAGTATGTCATCTAAGTAAAAAATGATGAAGTCATCTAGAAATGGTCTAAGTACATCATTCATGACTCTCATGAAAGTAGCTGGAGCATTTGTTAGACCAAATGGCATAACTAACCACTCAAACAATCTTTGTCTAGTTTTGAAAGCAGTTTTCCAAATGTCCTCTCCAAATATTATAACTTGATCATAACCACTTCGCAAGTCTAACTTCATGAAATATATTGCATACTTCAACTTATCTAGCAAATCATCAATGTGTGGGAGTGGGTAGAGATTCTTTACCGTGATTTATTTAGTTCACATAAATCGATGCACATCTGCTAAGTCTCTTCCTTCTTTGGTACCAAAATAATTGATGAACCACATGGTGAAGTAGATGGGCGTATGATAAAATTTTTCAGAAATGATGGAATTTACTTCTTTATTTCCAAACTCTCAATAATTGACATGCGATACATACCAATTTTTGGAAGTGGAACATCTTGCTGCAACTGAATCTCATGTTGAATTCCCCTCTTGGGCGGTAACCCATTTGGTTCTTGAAACATCTCACCATAATAGCTTACCATATCAAACAAATGAGATTTTAATTTTCCATCACATCATTCAAAATATTCATTGTCGACATCATCATTTTTTTTTATCACGAGAAGCACAAAATTTTTACTTGCATTAACTAGCTTCTTCATTTTCCCTACATTAACTAAAGAAATATTTAGTTTCTTGCGATGAGCTCTCACAATATACTCCACCCCATCCTTAAGCAAATGATATTTGTTCTCATGGTGATAAAAGAGCACTTTCCTGTCATACAAATATGGACTTCCCAAGTTAATCCCAGAAATGTCAAGTGGAACCACATCTAACTCGACTTCATCAACAAAGTTTGCAGTAATAGAAAATATAAATATGCATTTCCTTGTAACGTGTAAATTGGAATTATTAACTATCCAACCCAAGGGGTATGGTTTATGATGTGGTATAGTTTCAATGTTAAGCTTTTTCACTAAGTCTTCTAAGATCAAGTTTTCTTGTGACCCACATGCTACACTAAATTTATCACCATGGTTGTCGATTCAGATATCTCGCCATCCGATGGAGTGTCTCAAGTGAATCCCCTATGAAAATTGAACATAATACCAAGGACAAGAGGAATTTTGGTTTTATTTCTTAAACCATTTTTGAGTACCTACGCGGTTTTCCGAAACAAAACCTGCACATGCGTAGTTTTTCTGTACAAAAATTGCACATATCTGCACAATTTCCCTAAACAAAAAGTGCGGAGGTCCGTTCACACCCGTAAAAATAAAAAGGTAAGTTCTAGAAGATTTGTTTGAGGAATCGTATCCAAATTAGAAACCTCAAACCGCTACATACCTACGCCTCATCCTTGGAATATGGAACTGAATTCCTTTTCTTAAGGATCATATCCCTTGAGAAGTGGAACTAGAAACCTCCTCATCCTTCCCATAAATTCAGCATAGGAATGATAACTAGGAGAGACTTGGATTGGTAAACTCATGCTGTTGGATTTGGGTTTGAAGAGCTTGTCATCAAAGGAAGGAAAGGAGACCATTAGAAGAGGCTAGTGACATGAAGGCACTAGGTTGTAAGCTTCTTTTCCCTTTTTATTTTAATACAAAGTAATTGTTCTTTCCTAATTGCGTCTATTTAGATGTAATTTGTGGGATTCCTTGATCACTCACATGATTTATAATTGATTATTTATTCATTTATATGTTGTATGCTAGACTAAGGATTTCATTTACCTTTGATTTTATATGCGAGATAATTTGATCCCTTTGAATGTTTTTGTCTATAGAGATTTCTTTTGGCTCCTTGTGGAGAAGCTCTGGAAAAAATTTGGAGAGAATGTAAAGCATTGAAGAAAATCTAGTCGTGGAAAGCACTGAAAGGACTTTTACGAGAACTTCGCTAATAGGTAAGTGATATTTTGCATACTACATGTTTCATGTTTCAGTTATAGGCTAAGGAAAGTGCCATTATTCTATTTGTTTGTTTCTAGTTACTCGTTGGAGTACTAGGGAGATCGCTCTTGTCTGCAAGTGGGATTAATCTGGGTAACAAATTGGTGATTCCACTGCGGAACGATTTCTCCTTTGTTTCATTTTATGCCTTTAGACCCTTTTAAGAATTGAAACTTCTGGTCTTAAACCTTTGATTTTTTATTTTTTCTTAATTTTCTCGCCTTGCGCGGTTTTTATCAGAAACAGAGCACAGATCTGCACATTTTTTATTTAGAAACAGCGTTCATGCACGCTGAACTCTATTGTCTACCTGCAAAATCTTGTAAATTTTTGAAAAAGTTAAGGTTTCTCTTATTTAAGTCCAGATTTTTGGTTTTTATGATCATGTTAGCTTGTTTATAGTCTCATTAAGTCTCTGCTAAGTTAATTGGGTGTTTTGAATATATTTTTCTGAGACATTATTAATTTTATTTCCTTTGGTCATTATACTTCGAGGTTGTTCTCAATTTCTTAACAATTTTTGCATCTTTTTGTTTTTGTTTTTGCAAAAAAACTTCCCCCTCATTCATCGGGGGGGGGGGGTGTTAAATTTTTCCTGAGTGTCAATCGCCTTTGAGTGTTTTTATTTCTGACCTTTGGAATTCTCACCCAATTTTCTTTACTTACACTTGATTGGTTCCTTAGATTACATTAGTGAAGGAAAATACTCTTGTTGTTATTTTGCTGATTTGGAATCATCTTGTGTTTGAGAATTCTCTTGCATAGATTACATTTGCATAGTTAGAATTCTCGTTTTGACAATACAAATGAAAAATGTGCATAGATTATATTTGCATAGTTTTCGAGTGAATTTTTCATAGATTACATCTACATAGTTTACATTCTGGAAAAAGAATTAGTTTTTCTTGATGAAATTAGTGCATTAGATAATTTGTTATATTTTTTCTTATTTATCATTTTTTTGCATTATTGGAAGTGAATGGAACCTCTCTTCTTAATTTAGTTAGGATTCATCGAAGTGAAAGATTAAATTATCATATTCGATTGCATTCAGTTTTGGGTCAGGTCATAACACCATTGGTTTCACATCCATTTACCCTTTGAGTAAAAAACCACCAAAATAACACAGCGCTTAATAATATTCATTTAGAAATTTTTACATTTTCTAGGGCTCTTTTCACCAATCTAGCTTAGGCTAGTGCTTTGGAATAGGTTTTAGTTAATGTTCCAAAGAAGTTAAAACAAACAATAGTATCTTATGGTAAGGAAAAATTTCCAATTGTTGCATTTGTACTCTGGGAAGCCCTTCTTAAAAGAGTTAGGCAGGAGGTCATGTCGAACCCAGTGAGGTAATCGTACCTATCACATTGGTGAATATAGAAGAAATGCATGTAATACAAACGGTAAACCTCGAATTAACCATTGTCGAGGAGCCTAGGGTCACTCGTTAGCAAACCTCAGATTTACCATGTTGAGGAGCTTTCAAGGGGATTAAGCTTGATAATTTTCCCTTGCATGTATATCGGA
Organism: Pinus albicaulis; assembly: GCA_034641835.2. NCBI lineage: Eukaryota > Viridiplantae > Streptophyta > Pinopsida > Pinales > Pinaceae > Pinus > Pinus albicaulis. The sequence goes on from CM076578.1 coordinate 317,167,377, forward strand.
TTGTAGAATGTTCCCCCAGGTGCAATTGTCTCAGTTGGTGACCTTATTGGCCATAATATTTAGGATTTTTCATAAGGTGACGGTGGAGGGAAGGTCCCGCTGTACTTGGAACATACATTGGCAAGACTCACTTGGACTTTCCAGAGGGTACTCTTCACTTCGATATGGCATAGTGGAGATACTTGCACCAGACTGTTTCATTAAGTAGGTTGTTAGGGTAACTGTTCCAACTACTAGTTTTCCACATTAATTTCCGCGACGTTGGATTTCATCACCAACTGATATTTTTATTGTGGAAACTTATTGTTTGTGTGTGGTTTGACTCGTAGATTTGATAGGGCATATTCATTTGTTTGTTTTTACTTTTTAGAGACCTTAGGTTATGTAAAGGGAGTCATCAAACTCATCTTTTCCCTCACATGGATGAAGCCTAAAAATTGTTGGAAAAATTTACTGTTCCATGGCAACAAGTTCCAACTGGTTACCGTAAACTTTGTCCCAACCTATCGTCAATTGACTAATTGATTGCTCAAATTCCAAGTACATTCAATCCCACTCTTCCATTGGGGAGTGAAACTCATATCACTCAGGTTGATGATACATTAGTTGATCATGTGGTCGATTTGATTTCACATTCGGTCGATCCCACTCTCCATGTAGAGAGTGAAATTCATACCACTCAGGTTCTTCTTGTTACTCCAATTCTACTACGATAGTGGGAATTTCACATGTTTCCACAAAACCCCCTCCAAGTACTAAGGTATTTTCCTTTGATTGGAATAGACTGACAAAACCACATCTTCCTTCTTCCATCCCTTTCCAAATAATTGTGCAAGCTTATGGTAAGAATGTGCATCGCATGAATGTATATGAAGGTGCTTCTGTTATTATTTTATCCTCAATTTCTTGGCAAGCTTTGGGTTCCCCTTAGCTTGTGCCTATTACATAGAATCTTTCAGTTTTTAACAGAACCATTAGTGAACCTTTAGGGATCCTTCCTAAGTTTCATATTACCTTGGAAGGAAAAATTGTCTATATTAATCTTATGGTAGTCCTAGGTCCCTTGGTTTTAAATTTTCTCCTTGTGTGAGACTATGTCTATGCAATGAAAGTTGTTGTATCGACACTCTTTCACGTGATGTCTTTCCCTCACAATGGAAACATTGTGACCATTGACCAACTTTGGTTCAGTAGTCTCGATTTGACTACCAACTATCTGACACCCCTGAATTTTCCTTTTAAGGAAGTGGTATCTACCTCGCCACGGGTTAATTATGTGGCAACCAGTCCCATGTTTTCAGTTACCGATGCAAGTGAGCCTCTCACCGTTTTCTCAACTTCCTTTGATTTAGATATGGTAATTGACATGGTTAACCCTATCAGGGTATTTTAACACAATTTTCTTAACCCTATTAAGTCCCTCGACATGTGTTTCTTCCAGTTGGAAGCCATGCTGAAGGTTCCCATGAGGAGAGTTCCTTTTACTATGTCAACCTCGTTAAAAAATGAATCAGTTCATCATGAGGAGTGTTCTGTTACTATGTCAACCTCGTTAAAAAATGAAACAGATATCTTGAGGATAGTTCCATTTACTATGTCAACCTCGTTAAAAAATGAATCAGTTCATCTTGAGGATAGTCCTTTTACTGTGTCAATCTCGTTAAAAAATTAATCAGTTCATCTTGAGGATAGTTCCATTTACTCTGTCAACCTGGTTAAAAAATGAAACATGTCTTTGAGTATAGTTCTTTTACTGTGTCAACCTCGTTAAAAAATGAATCAAGTCCTTATGAGCAGAGTTCTTGTTACTACGTCAACCTCGTTAAAAAATGAAATAGGTTTCCTTGAGGATAGTTCCCTTTACTGTGTAAACCTCGTTAAAAAATGAATCATTTCATCATGAGGAGAGTTCATGTCACTGTGTCAACCTCGTTAAAAAATGAATCAGTTTATCTTGAGGATAGTTCCTTTTACTATGTCAACCTCGTTAAAAGTGAAACAAATCCTCTCCTAATTAAGTGGAGTCTTTGACTAGATCTCGTAAATATTAAGTTGAGTCTTTCATCTGATCTCGTAAATGAACCTTAATTCCATCCACCTATTGGTAACATGTAGTCCACTTAGGTGAATGAAATGAATCTTGGGAGGCATGTGCTCTTGTAGGTTATTCTTTGGGGGCATTTAAACCTATCTCAAGCATGGTTTTTCTCTGTTTCAAGCTTGTGTGAAAATGAAACTACTTTCAAGCATAGTTATCTTCTGTTTCAAGCTTGTGTAAAAATGAAATTAATTTCAAGCATAGTTTTCTTTCGTTTCAAGCTTGTATAAAAATGAAACCTATCTCAAGTACATTTCGGTTATTATTTTCAAGACTGTTTAAACTCAAGAAAATCCCGAGATTCTTTTGCTATCTTTCATGCTTCTAAAACACATGAAAATTGGATATTTCTTTCTGTCTTTTCCTGCTTGCTAATTAAATTGAAATTCAACCTTATGAGTACACTGTTTGTCACTTTTTGAACTCGTTAAAACTTACGAAAAAGTGAAACCATGGAGTCCTCTTTTAAGCCCTTTTTAAACTCTTTAAATGTGAAAATATTTTCGAGCACTTGACTATTCGAACTCGTAAAAGTAAATGAATAGTCGCCTATTCAGTATAAGTTTGCCCCTTTTCTGAATTGAATTAGACTATTTACTAAAAAAGTATACGTTGACTAATCATGGTCAATAGAGTTTTATCATGCATTATTTTATTCTTTTTTGGGCCTGAGGGACTAAATTCACGAAAAAAAACATTTTGAGTTTACTTATGTTTTCCTTCTCACTCCCTAAAATGAAAAACACCGAGTTTAACTCACTCTGGGCTCGTTAAAAAATTACTTTGAAAGAGTTGAATGAGTTTTCTTTTTTTGTGCTTTCAAACTCTTTAAACATGAAAATAACATCGAGTTAACCCTACACTGGACTCGTAAAAATTAAAGAGTGTAGGACCTATCGATTACAACGGGACCGAACCACTCCATCCTAGGGTTCTTTAAAAATACTTCGGAGGACTCATCCAAAGGATTAGCTTATACAAACAAGAAAATATTATCCTCCTCAAGCTTCAAAAAAATAAAGAGGTACTTTCTAATAATGGTGGGGGGAAATTTTGGAAAGAACATTCATTTTTGTATTATTAAAGGTAATATGTCGCTCTTGAATAAGACACTTCATCAAATTTGTGTTCGGGTTGGGAAATCCATTTACCTCACAGTTAATCAAACCTCATTGAAAGTCTTTAGTTGGTTTTGGGTATTATCATTGAGTCAAATGCTTCCAAGTCATGTGTTGTGTCATAAATATGTTCAAGATAAGTCCAACCTCAGTTAAAAATTACCTTGATATTCATAACCTTCAATTGCGTTGATCATCCTTGAGTCAGTACTGAATCACTTCAAATTTTGTTCTTCAGAACTTGACATGAAGTTTCATGTCATAGGCCCTCCTACGACGGATTGCTTCCTATCGACTTCAAATCATTTTCTAGGAATTTTATTTAGAAACGATTTTTGTACCTTGGAGCTTGCATGCCTCAATGGAAAATTTCTCGCTTTTCACGATAGGTTCTCATCATTGACCTTCGATTGAATGATTCTATGAGTGTTCGACTTCAAGACATTTAATTGCACTCCATAGACTGTACTGGGAGTACTTTGAGAACCATTGACATTATTGGTGGTTTCTCTCACACATGTTAATGGCTCACATCATTGACCGGTAATCAAGTGGTTTCTACCATGTTCGACTTCAAGACATTCACTTGCATGGTCAGATTCATGCATCGATAGAGATGGAGATCAAGACCCTTAATCTAGTTTCATCCATCCAAGTTGTGTGGAGTTATTTAGTATTCATGACTATAAATATAGATCCATCGATGCCTGTGTCCATACTATGTCTACTGTTGACATGGATCTTTATGTATTTCCCTACTAGTTCATAGAGTTATGTTTACTTTGAGTATGGGAATGCCTACCTCAATGATGTTTATATGAAAGCATGATATGGCAATCCTTAATTGCTTATTTCAAGTTGTCAACAATTGGTATCTTATTCAAACCTTTGACATGATAAATCTCTTCATTCATCAAAAAAAATTTCTACCTTTTCACTTTATTGGGCAATCTGTTACACTAAAATTTGTCATCATGACTGTTGATTCAGATATCTCACCATCTGATGGAGTGTCTCAAGTGAATCCCCTATGAAGCTTGAAGTAACATAATACTAGGGACAAGAGGAATTTTGGTTTTAATTTCTTAAAGACCATTTTTGAGCACCTACACGGTTTTCCTAAACAAAACCCACGCATGCACAATTTTTCTGTAAAAAATCTGTTCATGCACGTAAAAATAAAAAAGCAAGTTCTAGAATCTTTGTTTGAGGAATATTATCCAAATTACAAACCTCGAACAGCTACATACCTGTGCCTAATCCCTTGGTATATGGAACTAAATTCCTTTTCTTAAGGATCATATCCCTTGAGAAGTGGAACTAGAAACCTCCTCATCCTTCCTATAAATTCAACGTAGGAATGAGAACTAGGAGAGAATTGGATTGGTAAACTCATGCTATTGGTTTTGGGTCTGAAGAGCTTGTCATCAAAGGAACGAAAGGAGACAATTGGAAGAGGCTTGTGACATCAAGGCAGAAGGTTCTAAACTTCTTTTCCCTTTTTATTTTAATACAAAGTAATTGTTCTTTCTTAATTTTGTCTATTTCGATGTAATTTGTGGGATTCGTTGATCACTCACATGGTTTGTAATTTATTATTGATTCATTTATATGTTGTATGCTAGAATAAGGATTTCATTTACCTTTGCTTTAATATGCGAGATGATTTGATCCCTTTGAATGTTTTTTGTCTATGCAAATTTCTTTTGGCACGTCATGGAGAAGTTGTGGAAAATATTTGGAGAGACTGTAAATCATTGAGGAAAAGATGGTCGTGGAAAGTGCTAAAATGACTTCTACAAGCACTTTGTTAATAGGTAAGTGATATTTCTCATACTACATGTTTCATGTTTCATTTATAGGCTAAGGAAAGTGCCATTATTTTGTATGTTTGTTTCTAGTTACTCGTTGGAGTACTAGGGAGATCGCTCTTGTCCGCAAGAGGGATTAATCTGGGTAACACCACTATCAAACAATGCATCAACCTTTGTATTATTTGAAATCACTCTAACATGGAACAATTCTATCCTTGTGTCTTCATTTGGAGTGTTGTTGTGACTATTTGAGGAAATAGTACTTGTTATTTCTTCCTTGCCTTTGTTAATCAAGGTTATTATCTTGGTCTCATCTCCTAAATTGGATCCAAGTTCTTATTGTGTGGTGGCAGTCATTTTTTTTTCTCTTTCTTATTTTGTTTCTTTGGCCTTAGTTCGGGATGTAGTTTCCAACAGTGGGCTTCATCATGCCCGTCTTTGGAACAATCTTTGCATGTAGTTTTCTCTCCTTCTTTCTTGATTCTTTTATTCTTCTTTCTTTTCAATTTTCCTCCCTTCTCTTTTCCCTTACTCTTGAATGGTTTCTTCTCACTACCCTCTTCCTGAATGTTCCTTCCCCTTGCTTCAAGATGTGTGGCTTGCACACATACTTCATCTAATTCGTTTGGGTTAAACATAAGGATAGCATGTTTTAAGTAGGAATGTAAACCCCTAATATATTTCGGGAGTGTGTCTTGTGAATTTAAGTTTACTCCTAACAATAAAGATCTCTTTCTAAACTCCTGTGTGTACTCTTGAACAGTTCAAGTTATCTAAAGTTTTTCCAACTCATTATTGATTTTTGCATATAGGATAATGGATAGAAACTTATTTTAATGGAAGAAATGAATTCAACCCAAGAAATGGATATCCTACCTTGAATTAACATTTCCTCGAGTCTTTGCCTCCCACCAAACTAGTGTTTCTCCTTCTAGCCTTAATGAAGTTAGCTGGATATTTATGTCGTCCTATAGTAGATTGTGAATTTTGCAGTATACTTCCAATTGATGGATCCAATTGTCTAACTTAGATGCATTTACCTCACCATTGTACATGGGAAGTTCAAACTTGATGTTCAACTTGAGTAATGGAGTTTTTCCTTTTGGGACTTTTGAATGAGTGTGGGTGGTTTTTCTGGTGGATGTGGACGATGAAGATGTTGATGAAGATGATGAGGATGAGGATGGTGGAGATGGAGGTGGATTTCCTCCACTACCTTTCAAACACTTCTCTTCATCCTTCTTACCATCTGAAGATCCTTCTCTATGTGGAGGCTTAGAACCTTCTCCTACTCTTTCTGCAATGAATGCACCAAACATGATTTTAACCATTCTTTGTATGTCTTTGAAGCGTCTCTTAACATCCTCTTCTTTAGAATGTCCATGAGTCTCTCCAAATCCTGACATAATGGCTAAGGATTCAAGCTCAACCTTTGATGCTTGTACCTCTTTAATCACTTCAGCTTCTTGTGAAATTTGTACCTCTTCAATCTCAACTGCTAGAGATGGAACTTAAGGTGCTTCAAGTGCAAATTTGAGTGGAAATTTGGGTGAAGATGATGCTTTCTCATCTCTGTTTCTCCTTTTCTTAATCGCTGGACTAACAACCAATAGCTTCCCTTCTCCTCTCTGTAACTTCAACCTTGTAAGCATCATAAAATTGCAACTATTAAAACCCTTCTTGCACAATCTCAAGCAAAATAAGAAATAAAAATTTAGCAACCTTGTGCTCTGAAACCAAATTGATCTGAAATTTATTGTTAATTAATGGTGTGCTAATACCAAATTCAGAATTAACATGAAAGTGCTTTGGTTTTCTTATCATACAAGGGTTTATACAAGTGTTTATGAGTGATAATTCATTAAACTTGATGATATTAAGTGTATTTTATGAACTTAAATTCATGGAAACTCAATGCTAAATAGAAGCATAATAAAAAATAGCAAGAAAAAATAATAAATACAAATACAAAAGTTTTTTACGAAGGATTTCGCCCCTCCTGGGCTACATCTCCTTGGTCCAGCTTCATAGTGTGGGCCTTTGTATTAGCTTCAATTTTGAAAAAGTGTTATTTATAGTCTCTTTTTTCCTCTAAAACATGATCCAATGGCTCCAAAACATCAAAATATACCAAGAATGACTCTTCCTAAGCCAAACTTTGTTGAAAATTTCCTCAGTTATGGCAAATCCAATTTTTCCTAGTTTTTCTCCCCTAAATATAAATATCAGCCAATTAACTCCACTAAATGTGCAAGTCCGCCGAATATGGCAGGGAGCTGCCAAGTTAATCGCTCTTAATTATGGATAAGCGTGAATTTAATATTAAATTAAGTGGGTGATAGGTGGGGTTAAGCGCATTTAGTGCTAACCCGCACTTATCGTTAAACTCGTATTAACATAACCATAACCCACGTATTACATATTAAAACTTTTTTTAAAATGCATTTAAAACTCCGCCGGAATTTCCCTCCTGTTGCTTTATGTTAGGTCCCTATGTTACTAGTATAGTCCCTTATTGTTGTTAGTGTAATCCCCTTATTATTATTATTGTACCCTTGTAACCCCCATATTGTTATTATCGTGCCCTTAAATTATTATTGTTGTAAAAAGTAGCCGTAGGTACATGGACTATAGTTTTCAGTCTATCAATTTCAGAGCCAAAGGAGGAAACAGTGACACGTGGCAAGTCGTACAAGTTCGATCTATTAAACCAGTCCAAAATTAGGTCATTGTGGGAGATTGGACATAACTTTGCCTTGAAGAATCCAAATCAGATCAAAGTATGGCATTTGAAAGAAGCTTCATAGGGCTACTACAGGGCTGAATTTCAGATATTTAGGATCTTCAATTATAGAGATATTTCAACTTCAATATCGATCTCCTCAAAAGAAAACAAAGCCTCATTAAAGGACAACTATTCCCTACCCAAAATGGATCATATCTTACAAAGGGCAGTTGGTTCTAGAAGAATTTCTTTGTTGGATGGCTTCTCAGGTTACAATCAGATATTGGTACATCCTGATGATCAACTTAAAATAGCCTTTACTACTCCTTGTGGTACTTTCATGTATTTGAAAATGCCCTTTGGTTTAATGAATGGTGGTGTCACATTTCGTAGAGCCATGGATATTGTATTCTCAGAAGAAATAGGTTACTTCAAAGTGATTTACTTAGATGACATAACTGTATATTCAAAAACAGATGAAGAACACATATACACTTGATAAAAGTCTTTGAGAAGTGCAGAAAATATGGGTTGTCCTTAAATCCAAAGAAAACATTGTTTGGTCTCCAAGAAGGTAAAATTCTTGGACATATCATATCTGAAGAAGGAATAAGGATAGACCCAAAAAGGATCGATGGTATATTACAAATCAACCATCCTAGAAACATCAAGGAACTTCAATCGTTCATTGGGAAGATTAATTTCTTGAGAAGGTTCATACCCAATATAGCTGAACTCCTTAGAAACATGACAAATATGCTTAAAAGAGAAGGAGTTAAATGGACCTTAGAAGCAAAGAAATCATTAGAGCTAGTAAAACAAGCACTTACCAAAACACCAATTCTTATCAGTCCCGATTTTACAAAATATTTCTTCATATTTTCATTTGCATCGGAACACAGATTAGTTATTGTCCTATTACAGAAAAACTTGAAGGGACAAGAGCAGCCAATTGCATTTTTCAGTAAAGCATTAAGAGATGCACCTCCGAAGTACAATATCATGGAAAAACAAGCCTTTTCCTTAGTCAAAGCCTTAAAAGACTTCAAATTTTACATTTTACATTCCCACATTATAGCATTTGTGCCTCATTCAGTTTTAAAAGACATCTTGACCCAAGATCTAGATGGAAAAAGAGGAAAGTATATTGCTGTAATTTTATAATATGACTTAGAAATCAAGCCCACTAAGCTCATAAAAGGTCAAGGACTAGAAAAACTTATGACTGATTCCAACTTTCAAGCTCTTGATATAAACATGTTTAATGCGTTAGATGAACAGGAGGAGTTGGCAACTCCAATTATTGAAGATAATTTTCTGAATTCATCTTGGTATGCTAATATTTTGTATGTTTTTCTCAACCTAAATGTCCCTCCTAGTTTTTCTAAAACAAAGGGCAAGATTCTTAAAGTTGAAAGCTGTAAATTACTGCATTTTGAATAAATGTTTATATTGGAAAAATGATAGTGGATTATTGCTTAAATGTTTGCCTGAGAATGATGCAAATAATATCAAGCATGAGTTTCATGAAGGAGAATGTGGAGGCCACCTATATTGGAGGTCAACTGCTAACAAAATCCCTAGAGCTGGTTACTACTAGCCCACCCTCTTTCAAGATGTCCACAAAATGATCCTTGCCTGTCACAAATGCCAAATATTTAAAGGAAAAATAAATCTGCTTCCCTTACCTCTGCAACCAATCACTATTGAAGCTCCTTTTCAGCAGTGGGGTCTAGACTTCATTGGGGAAATCCATCCTGCCTCATTTTCCCAACATAAATGGATGCTCATGGCAACAGAGTATTTTACCAAATGGATATAAGCCATTCCTTCTAGGAATTCCACAGACTCAGTTATCATTTCATTCCTTGAAAACCATATACTGTCTAGATTTGGCTATCCTAGAAAGATCATAATTGATAATGCTGCTACATTTGGGTCTAAAAATATGGTGGAATTTTGTCATAAATATCAGATTATATTGGGTCATTCTACAACTTATTACCCTCAAGGTAATGGGTTGGCAGAATCCTCAAATAAAATTTTGGTGAACATAATCAAGAAGTTGCTGGAGGAAAACAAAAAATCATGGCACAAAAAGCTAGTACATGAATTATGGGCAGACAGACTAACAATTAAAAAATCAATTGGAATGTCTCCCTACCAGCTAGTTATGGAACAAAGGGAATATTTCCAACCAATCTAGGAGTGCCAGTCATGAATCTGATCCAAGAAGTACAGTCTGAAGATGATGATATGAAAAGAAGAATAAACCAGACTATACATCTACAACAAACCAGAGAGGAGGTATACATTAGAGCATAACAACTACAATAAAGCATCAAGAAGTTGTTTGACAAAAGAACCAAGGTAAGTAACTTTAAAATTAGTGACAAAGTATTGAAATGGGATTCAAGAAGAGAAGATAAGGGAAAACATGGAAAATTTGATGATTTATGGCAAGGCCCTTATCTTATTCAATCTTCTATTGGAAACAATGCATTCTTTTTGCAAGAATTGAATGGAGCTAAATATTTTGGAGGTCCTGTCAATGGAAGGATTCTCAAACATTATTTATGTTAACTAATATTTTAGTTTCAAAGATTTTTTTTCATTTTATATAACACTACTTTTTAATTTGAAAAAAATAAAAAATACAAAAACAATAGAAAAAGAGAAAAAGAGGGCAGATATAAAAGAAAAAAGGTACAACCCCATACCAAAAAAAAAAGAAAGGAAAAATATGAAAGTGTGAAAGCTTAAATGCCACTACTTGAGAGAGCACTGCTATTTATTCATACAGCCTAATCATGACTAGATAGATTTCAATTTACTGCTGATAGGTTAGTGAAGAAGATTTTCCAAACTATAAACTTGGTTTATCAGTAGAATAGATTAGGATAGAAAAACAGAGGTTCAAACAAGCTTAAATCTTGAACCTATAAGTTTGATGAAGAATGGCTATAATCAGACTAAAACTTGAGCTAAAGATAGAGGAAAATGGTTCAAACATGCTCAAAATATGAACCAAGAGAAAAGCAAAAGGATGACTCAAAATAGATCAAAATTTGAGTCATGAGAAGAATGAAGGATACTTGTAATTTTCAGATCTTAAGCCTTCACAATTTTGTTTCAATTTCCTATAAATTTTAGTCTATGAGAAGCTTTTTTTATGCCATAGTCTCAACAGCAAATCAGACAACTTAATCTTGGTTTGGCTGTGTTTTAATTTTCTATTTTAGATTATAGAGAATAAAATCTGTCAGACAGCTTAATCCTGACAGATAGTAGCTTAGGTACAAAATTTATGAGTCCAACTATTTAATATGAACTCATGGAAGAAATAAGGGTAGATTTATATTAGTTTCCTTCTTTCAATAAAATAATAAAATGTTGATGTAAAAAGGTTTACAAGTCTAAGTGCACCTTATGAAGAAAAAATGTTAGTAAAGTAGGTTGTGTAGGTAGTGATTTGCGAGATATTCATTTTGTTGATACAAATACTGATCATATTTTTAAAGCAACATGATCAAACAAGAAAGAGGTTGTCAAAATGCAAATCACAGGTCTACATTGCAGAGATAAATTTCCGAGGTTCTTGACACCTCCATGGAGCTGCCCTCCACAAGTGGAGCCACTATTAGCCATCTATAAATTTTCCATATACTATGATGGCTAAAACAAGTTTAGTGGCCTTCAAGAAATAAATTTCATGTAAATATGTGAGTTCTTGAAGTCTTTCCATGTTCATTATCCCAAGAGTATATCTTAGTGGTCTCTTCACCAAAAGAATCCTTCAAAATCCTGTTGTTTCCAAAGAAAAAATTGTTTTCTAAGGCCCCATTTCCATCATTTCATCCCCCCATCTCATCTTCACAACTACCCCCATATCACTCATTTTTCCTCTAAAAAAGGCCCCTTTCCTCCCTCATTTACCCTCATTTTCCATAAAATCCCCTTTAGAACCATTTAACCCCTTTTTTATTTGGTTTAAAAAATCCTTTTTACCTTACCCGAAACCTAAAAAACCCATAAAAACCCATAAAAACCTTTGTATAAGCTTTTTCGCTCCTTTTAGGCCACAAGAATCAGCTTTGTGACCAAGCGCCAAGCCCATCGGCCCATTGGCTCATCAGCATTTCGGCTTTCTGCCAGTCCCCGCGACCTTTTTCCCTTTAAAAAGTGTTCACCGCCGATGCAAAACCCCGATCGCATCTGGACCATTCATTTTCCCCAGATCAGACGGTCTGCACATCCTTCCATCGCATTGCACTTCGGGGTTTCCCCATTTCCTTGTTCCCTTTGTATGTTCTTCCGCCGATGGCTGATCCCCCGATGAAATCTCCACTGTCGATCTCCCTTAGATCGGATGGTCTGCTCCCCTTTCGATTGCATTGCTCCAGTTCCCTTGTCCCCTGGCCCTTTCCTCCACCGATATGCGAAGCCCCGATCACATCTACACCGTTGATCTCAATCCTAATCCGACGGTCCTCCATCCATCGCACTTTGCTTTCCCATCGGCCATCATCACATCACAATTCCAAATCCCTCCTTCCCGGACACTCTTATCCACTGATTGTCGATCCCCCGATTCAATTGTAGCCATCCATTTTCACGATCCAAAGGCTCACATTACTCCTGCATTTCAACCTCGTCCTTTTCATTCTCCCCCATCAAAAGATCTGGGCCATTGATCTTTTAAATCTGATGGTCAGCACTTCATCGCCTCATCGCATTTCTCCCCTCCGCTTGCGCCATTCATTTCATTTTACGATATTGTGGTGCATCCTGGACCGTTGATCATCCTGATCCAATGGCTGGCGCTCCTCTACTTTTACCCCACTCATTTCTTCTCTGTATTTATCTCCACCATTGATATTTTCAATCCAATGGCCCACGATCATCTTCGCACACATTTTTCCATAACTTCTCTAAACCCCATTGTCAACACGAAAACAGTGGTTTTTAATGAAAATTTAGTAGCCTTCAACCATATCGCGTCCACCCTGTGCAATACCACTTACCACCTAGACCCTATGCACAAACCATCTCTAGTTTTCCAAAACTACCTATCCATATTTTCACACCACAAGCAGATTTAAGCCTTATTTTTCATGGTTTCCTCCATGGAATCCACTCTGTTGCATCCACCTTCTTCCGCACTGCTCCTCCGCCCCTCGTCAAGCCCTCTAAAGCAGTTTAACCATATAAATTCAGGTTTTATATAACGATTGGTTGTTTGTTGCAAGTTTCATGGCAGTAACCATAAAATCCATCCCACAGTGATAGAAAGTGACAAAGGCTGAGGGTGACAATCCTCAAAGGCCTGATCAAAGGCAAAAAGGGACATAAAGGCTTAATTTCCATGTTTTAACCAATTGTTTCATAAGCATTGGTTACTCAGCAAATCCCTTCAGTGCAAGCCACCTGTACATCAAATCGAACAAAGCAGTGAAGATCAAAAGAGAATCAAAGATTAAAGAGAAAGGATTAAAGCCTAAAGCTTGAATATTTTAAGGCTTAATCCGAAGGTTAAAGGTTAAAGACGTAGTTGGAAACAAATTGATTAAAGCTAAATCAGTCAGCGCAGTGAATAAAGTAGAAAGATGATAAAGAAGTCCTAAATGCATATCAAATGCTTAAGTCAAGCTTAAAGTGATAAATCAGGATAGATCAGCAAAAGACCACTTCAAAATGACAGATCATTGAAGAAATTAATTCTCTAGAAACCAAAAATTGTCACCTACAGGCTTATTTACTAAAAAATCATACAAAGTTAATGCACAATTAGAGATATTTGTCAAAGATATCTCAAAAGTTATTACCAGCCTACCCAAAGGCTTCAAAGTCAAAAAACGCAGCCTGAGTTAATGAAAGTTAATGTCAAAATCGATTAACAGAGTTAAGACATTAGATATATTCTCCATTAGGCCTCCCAAATGTCGAGAAGCATTTACTCTGTATTAATTGAATTGATAGACCTTCCTTTCACTCCACCTCCTCATTCTTCTATAAATACTTCACAAGAAGACATTGTTGTTGTTGGTTGAATACTTATTGAATGTAAATAGTTTTTGAGGCTGCTGAAGCTCTGTTAGTATTTGAAGAAAGATAGGCTGAGAAGAGAAGTTTGAAGCTGTAAAGACCTACTGGAATTGAAGATTTTAACTGGTTTGAACATCAAATATACAAGCTGATTTATGGGATCCTAGTCTATGTCAATGGTGATGTTTTTTTTACTGTAATTTTTGTTTTTCTTATGTTTTTCATACTGTCCACTTTCTCTGATGAAGAACAAAAAATTTAGAGTAGGATTTACTTCAAAGTACCCTATCTCTCACTGATAAGCTTTATCTCTATGTTTTCTTCTAATTGTGCTTTGAGGATAACTCAACAGAGTATAATCAATCAAGAAATTTTTTTGAGCCCATGTCTAGCTGAGTAAAACTTGATACATTGTTCTTGAATGATATTCTCACTACATGCTAAGTAAAGTTAAACTAGGGAAGTCTGTGGTTAGCCCTGTCCTCTATTTTTTTCTCCAACAGTTGTTTTGAAAGTTTCCCTGAGAGTATGCCGAAGGAAGGATAGGTTCAAAGTCCTTACCTGATCTTAGGCTACTTTTATGTTTATCTTAAATGATTTCCCTTGAGAGCATGCCAAAATCAGGATAGGTTCAAATTCCTTACTTGATCTTAGGATACCCTTTTTTTTCTTATATGTTTGCTTCTTTCACCACATTTTTTAATGTTCCATATCACAAACCAATCTAAAGAGATCCTTTCATATAGATGACTTGCCCCATAGACCACTCTTAAAAAATTGTTGTGCAATTAAATCCTTCTGTGACTCCATAGCCCAATGGATTGATATTGTCTCTTACCTATCCTATCAGCTGAACCATTCTTTCAACTCTCTCACACCTTTACCCTTCAAAGGATTTCCTTTATTTTGATGATATCCTACCCAACCAAAATAAACAAACAAACCCCTTGTACTTCATAACTAGCCTAATATCATATCCTTTTAAAACACTTATATATAGAGATCCCTCTCTGAATCCAAGAGGGCTATATCCTAGGATTCCAAAGTGGTTCTGATGTAGGCCCTATAGCGTTTGTTCTTGCCAATATTGCAAAATATGGGGACCCTAATAAATCTCATTTAGCGCTAACATGCACTTATCGTTAAACTCATATTAACATAACCATAACCCATGTATTACATATTAAAACTCGGTTTAAAATGCATTTAAAACTCCACCAGAATTTCCCTCCTGTTGCTTTATGTTAGGTCCCTATATTACTAGTATAGTTCCTTATTGTTGTTAGTGTAACCCACTTAATGTTATTATTGTACCCTTGTAACCACCATATTTTTATTATTGTGCCCTTAAATTATTATTGTTAGGTCGGCTAGGATTACATTATGGCCCCATGGACTCCTATATATAGAAAGGAGGTTTTGTCATTTGTATCATCCAAGAATTGTTCATTCATGTAATTTATTGGAGGTTGCCCCCTCGAAGTGGCTTATTTATAAGGAATTGTGTTCGGGTTCCCATGTTTTGGCAGATTTGGCAATACCAAAAGATGAGACAACATCAGAACCACTTTTGGGCCCTAGGATCTAGCCCTCCTGGACCCGGAGAGGGATCTCAAAGAATGATATATCTTTGAGGCTCAAATGAGATGTTAGGCTAGTTATGAAGCGCGGAGGGGGGTTTTAAAATGATTTGGTTGAAGGGTTGCTGGGTTGGTTAGGGGATCATGGACTGGGAAAGAAATGGAAGGAAAGGAACAAAATAGCAGGTTGTTTCAGCAAAGAGGATAGGCCAAGAAAGTGCCATCCATTGGGCTATGGAGTCATGAAAGGTAATTACATGCAACAACTAGCCAAAGCCTCCAAAGGGCAAGTCATCTAATACTAAAGGAGCTTTTAGACTAGATGGTGGGATGGAAAATTAAGGAAATAAAGTGAAAGAAGGAGAGTGACCCAATTTCTGTC
Source organism: Pinus albicaulis (assembly GCA_034641835.2). Lineage (NCBI taxonomy): Eukaryota > Viridiplantae > Streptophyta > Pinopsida > Pinales > Pinaceae > Pinus > Pinus albicaulis. The sequence continues at coordinate 317,183,139 of CM076578.1, forward strand.
TATAGATCAGGTCAGAGGTCATTTAACTCCAGACCTGCTTTAGCAACTCCAAGGGAAAAACAGAAATAGCAAAGAAACATCCAAGTAGCAAACCCTGAGTTCATACATCAGCCAGCAGGCAATAACATCCACTACGTTGGTTAAACCACGTGGATTCACTCTTAGATACACATAAGGCAGAAAACATTAAAGGTAGGGAGAGAAGGAACATAGGGCACTTGACAAGGGTGAATCCTATGCTATACTTATGTTGCCTACCAGAAGAACATGAAACAACATGAAAAATGTAATGAACAGAGTTAGGAAAAACATCACCAATAGTAATAGACCAGGATCCTGTGAAATGTGCTTTGATTAATTGATGAAAAACCAGTCATGTACAGTAAGCTCAATGGCTAATACAGTCCAGACTTCTCCTCCCAGCCTATTATATACAACTACTCTGCTATTCCCTCCCAAGACTGTTCTAACAGTCGAATGAATCCCTCTAACAGCAAGATGCCAAACAACTGAACAACCCCTATTACATTATGTTCTCGGGAGTTCTTATAGGAGAAGATAGAAACAGAGGTAGATAGACATTTAATTTATCTCATTAAGACAGAACGATGGGAGTGTTCACACCCATAATGCTTAATGGCATTGTGCTACAGTCTGTAGACTGTTTGGAGGCCTCTGTCAAGTCTAGATTGACCTCTGATATGCTCTCTAAGTTCTTACGGTGGTCAGGAACTTCGTGCTAGCCTTTTGGAATAAATGAACTGGGTGGAAAATCTGCAGGGCCGCTCCATACCTCCATACTGCTGCCTGACTGTCTTAAATGAGCTTCAGTCAGTGTAATTAATCGTCTCAGGGCTCGAGGAGGCATGGATATTTCTTGTAGGAAGGTGATCCGTCTGGACGAGAGTACTCTGCTAATATTAAACGTGGATATGACCTTTGCGTGCTTAATTCTTCCAACCGTGCCCTTTTCCTTTGAATGTGGGGTCATAATTGTTAATCTTCAATTAATCTGCTTGAATCCCCTCAAAAACCGTCTCTGTTGCTTCAATTCAACCTATGAAAGGTTAGCTCGGGTTTTAATGGTGATGGGAGATTCTCAGAGTCTGGAATCCCGCTTTTCCTTAGTGCAAATCCCGTCAGCTGCTTTCTTTGACAATTTTATAGCAGCGCCAGCCCTCGGATTTAATTATGTCTACAAAATTCTTCATTAAGATGGTACGACCGGAATATGGAGTCTTTCACCTCTAGCAACCCTGCAAAACAACAAACTGTGAAGAAATCCATGGGCGAGAAATGATGGAGGCGGCGAGGACACAATATGAACACGGAAAAAGCCATGCAGATGGAGGACTGGGGAGAAATCGTGAAAAAACGATGACAAATTGCTCTGGTGGAGGTTCAGTGCTTGAGAACGACAGGTGATGGGCCAGCGGGTACGATGATTGGGCGTTAAGCAGTGCGCAGGTTCGATGGGCGATAGTCGTTAGATGAGTTCCTCCAAATCTAACGGTCTTTAACAATTCCGCTAAGCGTCCCGAGCCGAGAGTTAATGCGCGGGAGAAAAGTGGTTTTAGAATCGTACAGGGGACAGGTGGCATGCGTTGAGTGTAATCGCTGGGCAATGGAGGAAAACCGCCTTCTGTGGATGAGCGGTGCGGAACTTACCGGCGGTTTCAGGGATAATGCGCCGCGGGGTCCACTAGCAGAGGAAGCGTGGACCATCGGATCAATATGTAAATGGACGGCGATGGCCTGGGGTATGGTGAACTGGGGAGTGATATATGAAGATGGGCGGAATGTACAAAAACATTAGAATTTAATGCAAATGCGAGGGTTTGGGCCACGAAGGAAATACAAAGGAAAAGTAATGAAATACGATGAGGTGGATGGGAATGATTGTATGATGTGGGATCGGTACGGAAATCGCAAATCGCAAAGGCGAAAGTGCGATGGCGCGATTGAAGGGAAATGCGATGGGCGATCGCATCGCAAATATTTGCGATGTGATCAATTCGCATCACAAATGTTTGCGATGGATCAATCGAATACATATAACGAAACTGCGATATGCTATAAGTGTGATCTGCGATGGATGCGATATGTGATGCGCGCCTAAGGCTTTAAGCGCTTGGTCATGGGTAAGGGTTACGTGGGGAAGTGGTTAAAATGGGGCTGGTGGGAAAATGGGCTAAGCCCTGTTATAAGGTTAAAAAGTAGGTTTTAAGGCCGTTTTAAATGAAATTAAAGGCTAGAAGGGGTAACGATAGGGAGGTGAAGGGGGAATTTAAGGGGATAATGGAGGGATTAAAGGGAAACCTCAACAAAGGGAAAACAGATGTTGTGATGGGGAATTTTGCCAGGATATAGGGGTAAAAGAAGGAGTAATAGGTCCTTTTGAGCAATGGATCAGCAGAGAGGATTTTTGTTGGGCACAACAAAAAGAGACTTCAAGGAGACTGGGTTTTCAGGGGAAAAGCGTTCCTTGAAGGCTCTAGAACAATCCAGCCCCCGGTTTTCTTGCCAAAAGTTTTATAGGGGGGCTAATAGTGGCTCCACATGGGGATGGCTTCTTCTTGAAGGAGTCAAGAATTCAGAGAATAGATCTTTGGTGTAGGCCAGATGCCTGCTGCTTGAACCATCCTTTTCTTTCTTGGGTCGGTATACAATTGTGAAGACATTACATCGTGAGAAAAAATTTCTCAATGAAATACCTACCCACACTATAGTCCTAATTTCTTCTTACGGGTGCATTTGGACTTGCGGACCGTTTACATCATTGCAGACCGTTTACATCAATCGTTTTTACAAACTTGAAGAATAAACATATTCTACTTCCTACCCTTATTACTCCATGAGACCATATTAGACGGTTGGCCTCACAGATTAGACGGTTGGCCCCATAGCTTCTCTACTAATCTAAGACATAAATTGCAAAACGGTCAAGCCAGGATTAGGGCGCCAAAGCTGGCCGGAGCTTTGCAGAAATTAAAAACAACTAACTACATGCTCACAGATTGAGCTTATTTCAGACTCCCTACCTACCCTACTCTAACTGGGAATCTCTGATGTTCTAGGTGATACAATAATGCCAATGCAGCCAGTCAAGTAGTAACAAAAAAGGATATGAGCACTGGCTGCCTGTCAGAGATAACCACAGGGTGCTCTGCGTGTGGTTCTTCAAAACTGAGGTCACCATCAGTAGTGACCATTCTTGATGAAACTAGCCCATGCTGGAGATCATCGCTGGAGTATTTGAGGAAGCTAGGGCCTCCATGTACTCTGCCACAGGATCGACGAACGCATGATGTGCACATTCTTCTCTCTGGCCTTCCATGATTGGTATGTTGTCTACGTCCTGGGTAGCTTCGGTTATTGTATTTTCCACTGCGTCTTCAAAGTGGATCCTGAGAACTAGATCATCTTCTTCTTGTACACCGAACAACAGTGGAATTTCTGCATTTTTAGGGGGCTTGAGACTTTCCAAAAAGGCTCTCGGGTCTCTGAACTCATATGATATCTCTTGTGAGTTCAAAATTTCAATCTTAGCCTCATACCTCTCAACCACCAATTCTAAGAAAATTTTCCTGAGCACGGGTATGAATTTTGAGCTGAGGAGAACAGCCCCGGGAAGGTCTTCCACCTTTAATTCTGCCAAGTCACTAGAAATTGTAGCGCGACACTCTGCCACGAAACTTGGGTGCAATTATGCAAAATGGTCAGAGTCTTCCGTTAATGAGGTGACTTGGTCTTCGTCATGGATGATGTTGTACTGCGACATGGTATCCCAGTGGAGTCTTATGTAAAACCAAGATAATCAGTGGCCTGCTGATCACTAGTGGAGTCTTTTTATCATTCAGGAATTGTGGAGTCGCCAGGTGAATGATTTAAAACTTACTGTCCACCACAGTGGTTTACCAAATCAAGGCTGATTGGTCTCATTCCCCAGTGGATTCGCCATTATGTTGGTGACAAAAATGGGAAATAGACCAATATCAACAACTGTAAACTCTTAGATTCGTCCCTAGCAGAGTCACCATTATGTTGGGGTTCCCATGTTTTGGCAGATTTGGCAATACCAAAAGATGAGACAACATCAGAACCACTTTTGGGCCCTAGGATCTAGCCCTCCTGGACCCGGAGAGGGATCTCAAAGAATGATATATCTTTGAGGCTCAAATGAGATGTTAGGCTAGTTATGAAGCGCGGAGGGGGGTTTTAAAATGATTTGGTTGAAGGGTTGCTGGGTTGGTTAGGGGATCATGGACTGGGAAAGCAATGGAAGGAAAGGAACAAAATATCAGGTTGTTTTAGCAAAGAGGATAGGCCAAGAAAGTGCCATCCATTGGGCTATGGAGTCATGAAAGGTAATTACATGCAACAACTAGCCAAAGCCTCCAAAGGGCAAGTCATCTAATACTAAAGGATCTTTTAGACTAGATGGTGGGATGGAACATTAAGGAAAGAAAGTAAAAGAAGGAGAGTGACCCAATTTCTGTCTACAGATCAGGTCAGAGGTCATTTAACTCCAGACCTTCTTTAGCAACTCCAAGGGAAAAACAGAAATAGCAAAGAAACATCGAAGCAGCAAACCCTGAGTTCATACATCAGCCAGCAGGAAATAACATCCACTGCACTGGTTAAACCACGTGGATTCACTCTTAGATACACAAAAGGAAGAAAACATTAAAGGTAGGGAGAGCAGGAACATAGGGCACCTAAAAAGGGTGAATCCTATGCTATACTTCTGTTGCCTACCAGAAGAACATGAAACAACATGAAAAATGTAATGAACAGAGTTAGGAAAAACATCACCAATAGTAATAAACCAGGATCCTGTGAAATTTGCTTTGATTAATTGATGCAAAACCAGTCATGTACAATAAGCTCAATGGCTAATACAGTCCAAACTTCTCCTCCCAACCTATTACATACAACTACTCTGCTATTCCCTCCCAAGACTGTTCTAACAGTCGAATGAATCCCTCTAACAACAAGATGCCCAACAACTGAACAACCCCTATTACATTATGTTCTTGGGAGTTCTTATAGGAGAAGAGAGAAACAGAGGTAGATAGACATTTAATTGATCTCATTAGGACAGAACGACAGGAGTGTTCGTGCCCATAATGCTTAATGGCATCGTGCTGCAGTCTGTAGACTGTTTGGAGGCCTTTGTTAGGTCGAGATTGACCTCTGATATGCTCTTTAAGTTCTTACGGTGGTCAGGAACTTCGTGCTAGCCTTCTGGAATAAATGAATTGGGTGGAAAATCTGTAGGGCCGCTCCATACCTCCATACTGCTGCCTGACTGTCTTAAATGAGCTTCAGTCAGTGTAATTAATCGTCTCAGGGCTCGAGGAGGCATAGAGATTTCTTGTAGGAAGGTGATCCGTCTGGACGAGAGTACTCTGCTGATATTAAATGCGGATATGACCTTTGCATGCTTAAGTCTTCCAACCGTGCCCTTTTCCTTTGAATACAGGGTCATAATTGTTAATCTTCAATTAATCTGCTTGAATCCCCTCAAAAATTGTCTCTGCTGCTTCAATTCCACCTCTGAAAGGTTAGCTCGGGTTTTAATGGTGATGGGAGATTCTCAAAGTCTGGAATCTCGCTTTTCCTTAGTGCAAATCCCGTCAGCCGCTTTCTTTGACAATTTTATAGCAGCGCCGGCCCTCAGATTTAATTCTGTCTGCAAACTTCTTCATTAAGATGGAACGACCGGAATATGGAGTCTTTCACCTCTAGCAACCCTGCAAAACAACAAACTGTGAAGAAATCCACGGGCGGGAAATGATGGAGGTAGCGAGGACACAATATGAACGTGGAAAAAGCCATGCAGATGGAGGAATGGGGAGAAATCGTGAAAAAACGATGACAGATTGCTCTGGTGGAGGTTCGGCGGTTAAGAACGACAGGTGATGGGCCAGCAGGTACGACGATCGGGCGTTAAGCAGTGCACAGGTTCAATGGGCGACAGTCGTTAGATGAGTTCCTCCAGATCTGACGGTCTTTAACAATTCCGCTGAGCGTCCTAAGCCGAGAGTTAACACGCGGGAGAAAAGTGGTTTTAGATTCGTACAGGGGACAGGTGGCACGCGTTGAGTGGAATCGCTGGGCGATGGAGGAAAACCGCCTTCTGCGGATGAGTGGTGCGGAACTTACCGTCGGTTTCAGGGATAATGCGCCGTGGGGTCTACTAGCAGAGGAAGCGTGGAACTTTGGATCAATATGTAAATGGATGGTGATGGCCTGGGGTATGGTGAACTGGGGAGTGATATATGAAGATGGGCGGAATGTACAAAAGCATTGGAATTTAATGCAAATGCGAGGGTTTGGGCCATGAAGGAAATACAAAGGAAAAGTAATGAAATAAGATGAGGTGGATGGGAATGATTGTACGATGCGGGACCCGTACGGAAATCGCAAATCGCAAAGGCGAAAGTGCGATGGTGCGATCGAAGGGAAATGCGATAGGAGATCGCATCGCAAATATTTGCGACGTGATCAAATCGCATCGCAAATGTTTGCGATGGATCAATCGAATACATATAACGAAACTGCGATATGTTATAAGTGTGATCTGCAATGGATGCGATGTGCGATGTGCGCCTAAGGGTTTAAGCGTTTGGTCATGGGTAAGGGTTACGTGGCGAAGTGGTTTAAATGGGGCTGGCGGGAAAATGGGCTAAGCCTTGTTATAAGGTCGGAAAGTGGGTTTTAAGGCCGTTTTAAATGAAATTAAAGGCTAGAAGGGGTAACGATAGGGAGGTGAAGGGGGAATTTAAGGGGATAATGGAGGGATTAAAGGGAAACCTCAAGAAAGGGAAATAGATGTTGTGATGGGGAATTTTTCCAGGATATAGGGGTAAAAGAGGGAGTAATAGGTCCTTTTGAGCAATGGATCATCAGAGAGGATTTGTGTTGGGCACATCACAAAGAGACTTCAAGGAGACTAGGTTTTCGGGGGAAAAGCATTCCTTGAAGGCTCCAGAACAATCCAACCCCCGGTTTGCTTGCCAAAAGTTTTATAGGGGGGCTAACACATTGATATGTCTTTTATTCTCTTTTTGGAGTTGGTTTCACAACATTTGGTATCAGAGCTTTGAGATTCTAGGGTTTCGTTGCTCCAAACAGGTCATCGTGGCATTTTTGCTATAAATATTTTTTCTACGAAGGTTCACAATCTGAAATTTTTAGAGTGCGAAACCAAAATCCTGAGGAACATCATCGTAAAATTTCAGAGCTTGGTTTGCAATATTTTCAGAGATATGATATGTGCAAGTTAGGTCATTTTGCAAGCTCCTGAATTTAACTTAAACAAGTCATCGTGGTATTTTCATAATAATGTTTTTTCTACAAAGGTTCAAAAGCTGAAATTTTTAGAGTCCGAAGCCACAATCTCGAGGAACATTGTCGCAAAATTTTAGATATTGGTTCATGATATTTTCAGAGATATGATCTGTGGAATTTAGGGCTTTTTGAGGCTTCTGAATTTCTTCTCAAAGAGGTGATCATGGGAAAATATGCATATCTCTCTCTCTCAGCATCGGATTGGAATGTTGTAAAAAGTGGCTATAGGTACATGGACTGTAGATTTTAGACTATCAATTTTAGAGCCAAAGAAGGAAACGGTGACACGTGGCAAGTCTTACAAGTTTTCTCTACTGAACCAGTCCAAAATTAGGTCATTGTGGGAGATTGGACATAACTTCGCCTTCAAGAATCCAAATTAGATCAGGCCTGTGGCATTCAAAAGAAGCTTCAGAGGGCTACTACAAAGCTTAATTTTTGATATTGAGGATCTAAAATTATAGAGATAATTCAATTTCAATATAGATCTCTTCAAAAGCAAGTAAAAGGTGTGCATTTTTTTTCCAAATTACATAAGTCTTGTTTGAAGAATCAAGTTGAACTGATTCCAAGAGCATATTGTAGAACAGATATCATTATTGGATTCTAAAATGGCCCCTAAAAATAATTCAACACCCATTAAGCCTTTAGAAATCTCTATTATGACTCATGAAGACGATGAATGGCAACATGACATATCAAAATTACAAGAACAAGTGCAACAAATTTCGCACTCGCAAAGAGCAACAAAAAATGAAATGGAAGTTTTGAAGAAAGGCATGGAATATAAGATGGATGGTTTGAAGAATGGCATGGAATCTAAGATAGATGGCATGGAATCTAAGATGGATGACATGGAAGCTAAAATCGATGAGAAAATGGAAAACATGAAGAATGATCTAAAAGAAAACATGGAAGGTTTGACAAAGTTGATACAAGAAATGTTTCCTAATGGTGAAAATATAGTAGAGGAATCTCATGATGAGAACAAAATAAATGTTAATCGTGATTTCATAAAATCTAATGTTGGCGGGAAGAACCACCATATTCCAAAAATGGATATGAGGAAGTTTGATGGAAAGGATCATGTAACATGGATACTACAGATGGAGTAATATTTTGATCTCCATAATGTGAAAAACACACAAAAGGTACACATTGCAACTTTACATTTAGAACAAAATACATTTGTATGGTATCGATGGCTTTTCTCCCGTAAAAAAATTGTCAATTGGTCAATTTTTATGGAGGAAATGACAGCACATTATGAGGATACAAAAAGCAACACCTTCTTTAGCCAATTAATAAATCTCAAACAAAACAGTTTAATGGGGGAGCACATTGAGGACTTCCAAAAATTGAATATAAGGGTAACTAATATTCCAGAGGAACACATGATTGATCTCTTCATAGGTACTTTAAAGGATAACATCCAACTTGAAGTTCGCGTTTTGGAACTTGATTCATTGGAGAAGGCATTCAGGTTGGCAATAAAAATTGAATGTAAAATTATGGCAACAAGGAAGCGTACCACTCACTTCTATAAAGAGGGAAGTGTTGCTACTCCTAGATTTCCACAGCCTACAAGGTTGACACCAAAACAATTGGAAGAAAAAAGAGCAAAAGGGCTTTGCTACATTTGTGATAGCTAATACACTAAAGGTCATAAGTGTGCTAAGAAGAAATTATTTTACATAGATTGTGAAGAGGAAGAAGAAAATGAAAAAGAAGAGGATATACACCAAGAACTAACCCAAGAAGAGGAAGAAATGAGTCTGACCATATCGTGTAGTGCATTGGCAGGATTTACCACTCCTCAAACTCTCAAGATAGAAGGACATATCAAGAAGAAAAAGAGAATAGTGTTGATTGATTCAGGTAGTACCCATAATTTTATTCATTGTAAGGTAGCCAAGGAATTGAATTGTTTCCTATACCCAGCACTAGAATGTCAAGTGATGGTTGCAAATGGAGGAACTATAAATTTCTCTGGAAAATGCCATAATATCAAGCTAACCATGGGGGAATATTTATTGAATAGTCAAATGATTTCCATTCCTATGGGAGGTGCTGATGTTGTACTAGGAGTACAATGGTTACAATATTTGGGGACGGTAGCTTTTAATTTTCGAGAACTTTGCTTGAATTTTTTTTGCAGAAGGAAAGCAAGTCGAATTACAGGGTATTGCAGGGAAGCCAGGAAAGATAATAAGCTATAATTTAATGACAAAGCTTCTAAAGAAAGAAAAACGAGGCATAATTGCACAATTATGCTCAGTAGAAGTTCCAACATCAAAATCATCTATTTCTGCAGATCTCCAAAAAGTCTTGGACAATCATTCCAAGGTTTTTGAAACTCCAAAACGACTCCCACCTATTCTTAATCATGATCATGCTATTCATTTGATTCCAGGAAGTGTTCTTCCAAACATCATGCCTTATAGATATCCTTATGTCCAAAAGAGCGAAATTGAACGTATGATTGCAGAAATGTTAGAGGTGGGTATAATTCAACCTAGTCAATGTTCTTTCTCTACTCTTGTAGTATTGGTACACAAGAAGGATGGATCATGGCGCATGTGTCTAGATTATAGGGATTTCAATAAGCTCACCATTAAAGATAAATTTCCCATTCCCGTGATTGATGAATTATTGGATGAATTACATGGAGCAATTTATTTTACCAAATTGCATCTTCATTCAGGGTATCATCAAATTAGAATGAAGACTGAAGATTTTCTGAAAACAACATTTCGAACGCATGAGGGTCATTATGAATTTTTGGTCATGCCTTTTGGCCTTACCAATGCACCTTCTACATTTCAAGGTTTGATGAATTCCATTTTAAAACCCTTCCTTATAAAATTTGTGCTAGTATTTTTTGATGATATACTAATCTACAACAGGTCTTGGAAGGATCATGGTCAACATGTTGACAGGGTGCTAGAACTATTGCAGGAGAAACAATTATATGCAAAAAAATCCAAATGTTTCTTTGGAGTACAAGAGGTGGAATATCTGGGTCATATTGTATCTCACGAGGGTGTTAAGGTAGACCCTAACAAAATTAAGGCCATTAAGGAATGGAGTGTCCCCACAACCATAAAGTAGTTGTGATGATTTCTCGAGTTAACAGGGTATTATCGAAAGTTTGTTAATACTTATACGAGAATAGCGGCACCTCTAACAACATTATTAAAGAAAGATGCATTTTCATGGACTCCTAAAGCAACTAAGGCCTTTGAACATCTTAAAGAGGTAATGTTCCTAACACCGGTCTTAGCTATGCCAAACTTCACAAAAATCTTTATTGTGGAATGTGATGCCTCAGGAAATGGAATTGGTGATGTTTTAATGCAAGAAGGAAGACCCATTGCTTTTGAAAGTCGTCTAATAAATGGAAAGTATTTACAGAATCCCATTTATGAGAAGGAAGTGTTAGCAATACTACATGCACTAAAGAAATGGAAAAATTACCTAATGGGAAGACACTTCAAGGTAAAAACTAATCATGATAGTCTTAAACACTTTTTGGAACAAAAAATATCTTCAGAAGAGCAGCAAAAATGGGTCACAAAGATGTTGGGTTATGAATTCGAAATAATATACAAGAAAGGGAAGCTAAATGTTGTTGCATATGCACTCTCAAGAAATAATGAAGAGGTGGAAGCATTGCTTTGTGTGCCATTTTTATTATCCAACCAGATTGGATAACTGAAGCAAGAGATGAATGGAAGAAGGACGAAGAAGTGTGGACACTCATTCAAAAGTTGCAGCAAGATCCTAGTACATCTGATACATTTAGTTGGAAAAATGATTCCTTATGGTACAAAGATCGCTTATATCTTTGTAAAAATTCCCAACTAAAACAAAAGATTCTTCTGGAATTGCACACTTCTCCTTTAGGAGGACACTCAGGATTTTTAAAAACTTACCACAGGGTGAAGAAAGAATTTTTTTGGGATGGCCTTAAATCTGATATTCGAAAGTTTGTGGCGGAATGTTTGGTTTGCCAACAGAATAAAGTGGAAACAATTAAGACCCCAGGACTTCTACAACCTTTATCCATTCTAGGTCAACGTTGGGAGGAGATTTCAATGGATTTTATCACAGGTTTACCTAAGTTCGAAGGAAAGAGTGTCATCATGGTGGTAGTTGATAGACTTACCAAGTATGCACACTTTTGTGCATTATCTCATCCATTTAAAGCAAATACAGTTGCTACTACATTTATGGACACAATTCAAAAGCTACATGGAAGCCCAAGGGTTATTGTGAGCGACAGAGATCCCATTTTTACTGGAAATTTTTGGACGGAGTTATTTTCTTGTTTGGGTACTCAATTAGCTCATAGCTCATCTTATCATCCTCAATCTGATGGTAAAACTGAGATAATAAATAAATTTTTGGAAGGATATCTTAGTTGTTTTGTATCTGATAAAAAAACACAATGGGTCAAGTGGTTACCTCTAGTTGAATGGTGGTATAACACTTCCTTCCATACTGCAGCAAAAATGACCCCATTTATGGCACTTTATGGATATCATCCACCATCCATCACATCATCTTTAAGGGAAAATTCGAAGGTTCAAGCAGTGGAAGATCACATCGAGCATCGGCAAGAAGTTCTCCAACTCTTAAAGGATAACCTGAATTTGGCACAAAATCGAATGAAACAACAGGCAGATCAACATCGCAGCGAGAGAAGTTTTGATGTAGGAGATTGGGTATTTTTACGGCTACAACCATACAAACAAATGTTCCTCAAGCAAGCTAAGAAGGATAATAAATTATCACCAAAGTACTATGGTCCTTACAAGGTGTTGCAAAAGATTGGTTCTATGGCATACAAATTGGAGCTTCCTGCTTCTTAGCGAGTACATCCAGTTTTCCATGTTTCATGCTTAAAAAAGGTTATAGGTGAAAATCTTCCAGTTCAAACAATATTGCCAGAACTTGATGAGGAAGGAAAAATCATATTGGAACCTGAAGCGGTCATGGAAATAAGAACTCGACAGCTACGGAATCGATCAATTTCAGAGTATCTCATCAAGTGGAAGAACTTACCCACTGAAGATTCTACATGGGAGGATGAGAAATTTATACAGAAGCACCCAGAGCTACTCAAGCGTTGAGGACAACACTTTTTTGAAGGAGAGGGGCATGTTAGGTCCCTATATTACTAGTATAGTCCCTTATTGTTGTTAGTGTAACCCCCTTATTCTTATTATTGTACCCTTGTAACCCCCATTTTATTATTATTGTGCCCTTAAATTATTATTGTTAGGTCGGCTAGGATTACATTGTGGCCCACTAGGATTACATTATGGCCCCATGGACTCCTATATATAGAAAGGAGGTTTTGTAGATTATATCATCCAAGAATTGTTCATTCATGTAATGTATTAGAGGTTGCCCCCTCGAAGTGGCTTATTTCTAAGGCGTTGATATCTCTTTTCTTCTCTTTTTGGAGCTAGTTTCACAACACTTTAGTGCTTGGTCATAAAAATATTGTCATTTAGGAGGGGGCTAGCCCACGGAGCTCACCCCCTCCTAACGCCCAAACATGCCACCATTGAAATTCAAATGGGAGTGGAAACCTTATGAAGTAAGGTCTGCAGTGGAAGGCATAGTGGTAAGGCATTGCATTGTGTTGTGGGTGGTTGTGGGTTCGACCACGACCACATATTTTTGTCGAACGTTGCAAATTTTTCGAACCATACTTAAAAGACTTTGGAATATAGATATATGTTGCGAATATATATTGTAGCGCATTCGACTATGGTTTCAGCCATTAGTCCCAACCTTTGTTTAAATAAATACGCGACCAACAAACCTTGAAATATAAGATGTATGTGCCTTCCAAACTTGCCATAGGGGGGGGCACGTGGCCCCTCCCCATTGGCCCAAAAAAATTCCACCATTGAAAATAACCCACCATAGTAATAATTCCATACATAGGAAATAGAAGACAAATTCAACTTCCCCAAGCAACATTGGTGAATATTTTTATGAAACTTGTCACTGTGTCACTAGATGAAAAACTAGATAATATTCCCTAAATATTCCGGAGGTGCTGACTGGACTGCCAAGTCATCAGTCTATCATTGTTCTGCACAATTTTTACATGTTTGGGAAAATGAACAATATACCATAACTCACTCATACGAACTTAGATTTTAATGAAACGAATTGCATTGGAATCTTGGTGATGAGCTCTATCCGCTCGTTTAGGTCTTAATCATTTTTTAGTAGTTTCATTTTTTAGCTAAATACTAAGCTCCTGATCAATGCGAGTTGGAAAATAAGACTCCACATGAGGTATGTATTGGTAAGAAACCCTCTCTTTCACATTGGAGGGTATTTGGATGTGTTGCATATGTACATATTCCAAAGGAGAAAAGAACCAAGTTGGATAGTAAATTTGAAAGGTGCATTTTTATTGGAGATAATAATGGTTTAAAAGGTTACAAGTTTTGTAACCCAAAAACAAGGAAGGTTTTGTATAGCCAATATGTGGTGTTTAGAGAGAAGTATGTAATTAAACAAGAAGTCCTACAAAGGGACCTGAAAAGATAAAGTGTGAATTGAAGGAGGAAGAATCAGACTCTACAACGGAACAAGAATCAGAAGAAAAAGAGACACATACTCCGATTTTGAGAAGATTGGCTTGAGAGAGAAGGCAGCTAGAGAGGTATAGTCCATTTTATTTATGTTCATTTTTTCCTTTATCTAGTATTGGTGATGATCCCATAATGGTCAAGGAGGAAGTGGATTCAGAGGATGGAAAAATCTAACGGTATACGACCCTGTGAAGGGCACCTGGGAAAGGCTACCTCCCATTGATGATCCCCCCAATACTCAAATACCATTAGGGTGTCAGTGCGTGGCTGTGAATCGGAAGCTACTTCTCATAGGCGGATTCCGCCCGTCTAATGGTTCGGTGAATAGTGTTTACATTTATGACTTTGAGTCTGCGAGATGGCGCCGCGGAGCTGACATGCCTACACGTCGATCAATCTTCGCTTGCTCTGTGTCTTCTTCCACCGGACTTGTCTACGTCGCTGGCGGTATGGGTGAACATGACATCTCTCTTGCAGCTGCAGAAGCATATGACGCGGAGAAAGACAAGTGGGAAATTTTGCGTCCTATGATAGAACCGCACGGCCATGGATGCCACGGTGCTTTCACTTACGAAAGCGTAAGTGAAATTTTTGATCCGAGTGAGGGGACGTGGAGAATGACGGAGCATTGGCGGAATTATTTCATGGGAGATGTATGGAGATGTTGTGTGATTTCTTCTTCTTCTGGGGAGTTGTACGAGTTCGCCGACCAACAGGTGGAGAAGTATGATGTGGAGAAGGAGGTTTGGAGTGTTGTACCTTCTCTTCCCAATCCTCCCCACACTATTGTAGTCTTTAAGTGCAGTACACAGTGGCGCGACCAAATTTTTGTGAGCGGATTGGACCTCCGATCAGAAAAACACTCTTATCTATTTAATCCGTCAACCAGGCACTTCATTGAAGTTAACGGCGATGGTGGCGAGATCGTATCTGCAACAACCGTGGAGATTTGAAAATCATTTTTAGATGAACGCCAAACATATTCACTGTGTCGTGTTTAGTTCTATATTATTTATCGCGTAGTCTAGCTAATTCAGGAAATGATTTTTTTTTTTTTTTGAGTTTTTTCCCTCCTCAATTTTGTATAGATTTTTATGAGTGTCAATTCCATTTATTGTCATTTCCATATTTTCTAGTATATAATACCAATTTCAATAATTTCAATTTAATACACATCTATTTTACCATTTACCATTGTGAAGTTTCTTTTTCTAAATTTTTGTCAATGCTAGTTATTTTTATATAATTATTTTATATCAGAAGAGGTATTGCCAATATATATATATATATATATATATATATATATACATTTTTAAGAAGAATAAAATAATATAAAGAATAATTATATCATTTTAATTTCATGTTTTTTAATTTAGTAAATTTATAAATGAAAAAATTAATTTAATTTAGCTATTTTTTCTTCATTATTCAAAATATGTAAAAAAAAGTTGAGCTAAATTTTGTACTAAAAAGATTTAAAATATAGAAAAGAGGCCAACATAGTAATTTTGGAAATGTTAGAATACTCTATATCCAATAAATGATTTGTAAAGCCCCCAAAAACTTTAATAAATAATGTTTTCTCTTTTACTTACTAATTGTAGGAGTTCTAAAGTTATGAGCATGGAATTTTTTTTAATTAATGGACCTAGCATAGATGAGAAACAATGTGAGTATGAATTAGATAAGTGGATGACCCCACCAACACCCCTCATCATAGGAGTACCTTAAAACACACCATAAATAAGGACATTAGCTAGGAGGGGTAGGAAAGAATTTGGTGGGAGAAAATATAGATGTACAAAAATACTAAAATTTGATACTTGCAAAACAAGAGAGAGAAAAATTGCTAGGAAATTCACTAAGAAACCAGCAAAATTATTTTCAAGATGATTTTATAAATGTAATTGCACAAGTATATGGGTTTTAATTGCTTAAAAGACGGAATGTACAATTTCTTAATTTGAGAAATGAATATGCAATTAAATGTAGCCAAGATGTATTCTATTCTTTAAGAAAAGCATCCCCACAGTTAAAATAATGGATATGAAGTTCAGTGAGGAGGCTCTTTTCCGTTTGGAGATAATGAGGAATACCTTAAAATCTCACCTTTCATAATTTTATCCACAAACTACGTGTTCTATTCTTAATCAAAAAGTACAAGGAAGAAGGTAGCCACCCATAATATCATGTCTATATCAACCTGTTGTGGTGAAACACAACCCGCTCATTTTTTACTTATAAATGAAAAATGGGGACCTTTTTAACGAATCACTTGATAATACTATTTTTGGAATTTGAAAATGAGGAAAGGCCTAAATGAGTTTGATTTCTCCTTATCTGTCTATATTATATTTGTTTTGACCTCATTTTGGATTAATTTTTGTTTTCCAACTCCCTTCTTTATTAGCATTTTGAAAAAAATTCTGGACTTTTTGAATCTTTACCACTTGCCTCACGGTTGTACGATCATGTTGTTTTTGATCATTTTTTGCACCTCCTTGTTGCCTTTTGCATTCATAGAAATATTTTCATAAATGATCAATTGAAGATGGTGGTTTTGATCATATTTTGCACCTCCTTGTTGCCTTTTGATTCATAGAAATATTTTCATAATTGATCAATTGAAGACAAAGTGGCACCTTCGGTTGCCACATCACCTCGCATTTGGAATTTAATTTTATTGGTTGGCATTTCCTCCACATGACTTGGCACATCATTTCGCCATGTTTAGGTATATTGATTGTTGGATGTGTTAACATGTAATCATTTTTCTTGGATGCGTTAACATGTAAGCATGGTACATCGGCTCACTCCCAATTAACAGATTACAGGGGATTAAACTAGTGCAGATTACATCAGTGCACTCCCAATTAAGAGATTCCATACAGATTTAACAAGGATTGCCTCCATCTTTCGGTTCCACACCATTATGTTATCAACCCATTAACGTGCGGCAGTTGTATAAGTTTGTTGTTGAATATCTTCTGCTCACTCATGCATTAATAATCTTGTTAATATGCAAGAGCTGTGTATGTTCATATATTCGTTAATAGTAAAGTAAATATTAGTTTCCATTACAATCAATATGCTATTAATCCATGCCATGGTAGTCCATTAATATGTGGAAGTCACATCTCTGCTGCAATAAGATTTTATTTTTACAATAGGATCAAAGGAATTCCAGAACTTCGTGGCCAGTTAATAAACATTTCCTAAATGCGGAAAGACGATAAAAAGAAAATGGATTCACTAGCGACATTTAAAAAAAAAAAACTACTTCAAGATTACCACAGGAAAAAGCTTACGAAAAAAAGGAACTCTTATACGTTAGAATAATAGGTTTTAAGTTAAGTTTTATATTTTAATTGAGTTTTTAGATTTGATTTTAAAAAGCTTTTATTTTTTTATATAAATAAAAAATCATGGAATCTAAAGATGAGGAATAATGGAGGAATTGAAGCCTTAGCTCAAGGAGAAGAAAACAAATTAATTTGTTTGGCTATATAAGAAATATGAATAAACTTTAAGAAATGAGACTGGAAAGAGACTTTACAGGACCAAGAGGATAGCCATTCTAAGATAACCATTCTACTAGGGTTATGATCCAGCACAAGGGATTTCTTTGTAATTGATCAATTTGTGCTTTTGCACTATTGCAGAGTGTTTAGTTGTTGATATTGTAGAGAATCTATGATTATGTTATAAAGTGGCTTCGCATTATTGAGGGTACTTTTATTCAGGGTTACAACTGCGCTCAAGACTGTGGTAATGGGATTTTAATATGGTTTTAATTTATTCTCGTTATTAAGGTCGTGGAGGCGGCGTAGTGGTAAAGTCGGCCTCGTAATGACGGACCGGTCTTGTGTTCGATCCCGAGCAAGGTCGTAGCTCGTCGTGCGAGTAGTTAGTCTAAACCGGGCCAAGCCCACTACCTTTAGCCCACGTGGTGTAGAAAAGTCGGTGATGGGGTGCACTATTAAGGCACTCCGTTCTGTAAGGTCACCGGTTCGAAACCCGTGGGTGGGATGGGAGGAGAAAAAATGGAAAGATTAGGATTAGTCTAAACTAGAAAAAAAAAAAAAAATATTCTCGTTATTGTGTACTATTACCGGAAACGAAGGATTATTTTCTTACTATTAAAATTTCATTTTTGTTTTGATCTCAAATTCCAGAAAGTATTATGTTTCTTTGATATCATACATTATTGTTGTGTCATTAATATTTTACTATCAAAGTCTTGTTAAAGCTATCTATCATACATTATTGTTGTGTCATTAATATTTTACTATCAAAGTCTTGTTAAAGCTATCTTTGCAAGACAAAACCAGATCGAAATAAAATTCTAAAATTCTAATTCATTCAAGTATTCCTGTGGTGGTTGATAATTATTTATTAATCATTTACAGGTTTTATTTTTGTTTTCACTTGTATTGATTAACGTGATTTTTTTTTCTTTAATTAATACAAAATTTTCGTGATGAATTGCATAAGTCATTCCCCCTATTTTACTCAAATTTCTCTAAGAGATAATTATGCCTTTTTAGTCTGAGATAGGATTTAAATCAGTTTTGTATTTATAGCTTAATCACGCAACAAGGCCTCTTTAAAGACACACACTCATGGTTTAGTCAAACTTTTTGTATTGATCTAAATCTTTAATTTTACATCATTAATAGATCAATAAAAAGAGTTGTAATTATACATTTTGTATATATTAGTTTGATTCTTTTTTAAAGATTGCTTAAATTAGTTTTTGATAAATCTAATTATAGAATTTAACTTTTACAAGTTAGTGATAATTAGTAATTTATTTTCACTATCAATAAAATTATAAAGGTTTAGATCTAAATAGATTTAATATTTCTTAGAATCAATCTAATTAAATATAATAATGATATTATTAGATTTAATTAATAATTAGTTTATGTTTTAGTTAAATATATACATTTCATATTAATATTAACATAGATTTAATATAATTAATACAAGTTATAGATTGCATTAGATTTATGATCAATATTACATAAAATAACTTACCATGTTATGGATAGATTAACTCTTAAAGTCTAGCCTAGATTAACTTTGGGGTGGATCTTAGTGGTAGTTTGGTTGTATCATTAAAAACATCTTAAGGGTCATTCTCTTACCTAACCAATAAGAAGAATCGACTTGATATTCTCGTCTATTGGAAACTAGAGACACATCTTAAACAAATAGCAAAAAGGGAAAAGGTAACTGGACCTAATATTATCCAGTTGGAGCCACCCTCCCAAATGGAAAAGGAGCTTTACTAAGGTCCAGACCGGGTGGTTTTCCTCAATGTTGAAGCTACGATTAGGGGCTTCAACACAACTTTAGAGTTTTCTATAAACGATCTTGAGAAGTAGGAGACACATTCATGAGATCTATCTTCAAAAGAGGTAGTTTGTGTTCCATTAGATTTGTTGATGGTCTTAATGGAGTTTATAGCCTCCTTATTATGATTGGCATAGTAATGGAAAAAAATGTAATTTCAATCATTAAATGAAATCATAATTCCCTAGTTTTCATTTTTTTTTCTTTTTTCTAAGATGTTTCTCCAGTTCTTCAAATGTAAATTTTTTTCAATATGTTTCTCCAATTCTTCAAATGTAATTTTTTTTGTTTAGGAAGAATACCCATGCCCTCATTTAGAAAGCAATTTTGAATCTAGGCCTTAATATCTGAGAGAGCCAAATTGACCCTTTCAAATTTTTATATATACGAAGTGATTGTTGTGGCTTTTATGTCCCAAGGGATTTAAGGAATTAAATTTGGTGGTATTCGAGACTAATGCGGTCTTAAGGCCAAAAAATTCCTTTATGGTTTGAATGGATGTGGAATATTTAGTTATTTGAGTCTTACCTTAATATGGATGTGATTCTTTCCCATAGTGGAGGACATTTCCAAAAGAATTTGTTAGAGATCTAATTCACCCCTGGAAGAAATTCATTGATTTATATTTATATTATCCTCCAAGAAAGAATCTAAAGGAGGAACCCGTCCAATATTTTTTCCACTCTAGAATTACCAATTTATTAGTTTCTCCATGTTATTAAAATAGTAAACCATATTTCTATGTAGCCCAAAAAAAATTCTTAAAGGAGGTCAATATGAGTAAGAAAATTCAATATTTCATTAGCTCCTAAGAAAAACTTAAGATTGCCACCAAATCAGTAGTATTTACTAGAACAATACGGAGTTATAGAAATTATTTTACTAGAAACATCTTCTATTCAAGTACCAAACCCTATAGCATCCAACTAACATGCTCATGTCCCTCATGACCTGGTTAACTGGACATCATCTCCAAGACCAATGAATAGGGTCTATCATCCCCTATAATTTCAGTTGCTACATGACCTAAGACAAATCATTTAAGACTTTCATCTGCAAAGGTTTCCAAGATTTGAAGTTTATAATATATCATATGAGAGCTCACCAACCCTGCCTCTCAAGGGACTAAGTGCGTTTCATATGTAGGTAGCCCCATGCAAGGTTGCTCTGCAAAGCACTTCCCGACATTCACAGGTGCGTTGGTCACATTGGGAGCAAAATTCTCATTGTTCCGAAATCTCCACTTGGCCAGTGCCTTCTAGAAGAGTTCACATGTGTCAAGCTTCACATGCAAGTGTCCATTTGACATCTACAAGATTGGGAACATATCTTACCTATTATTGGAAAGTCATTGATTTTAAAACTACCTTCAGCTCTTCTATAAATTGAGCACAAATCTTAGTGTTTGATAAGGAAGAATTTGAGTAGAGAAATGATGGTGGAATTTCAATTGAGGAGTTGATTTGAGTGACATATTTCTGGAGATATCTGTATTGTGATGAGGCTGGGATGTTGTTGGAGATGGTGACACTAAATCAATCACTGGGTTGTAACTTCCCCTTCTACCATTAATAAATATTACCGCTTATCTTTCCCTATATGCATCTATATAAGCTTTGATTCTCCATATCATGATTTCTTATTTGATGTATATGGTTTATGCTTTATTGATTTAGCTAAATATTTTAAATATACATCTGTATTATTGCTATCTCTTGTTGTTTAGTGTTCATTCTTGCAGGAAATATTTTGCACAGCCAGCTGGAATTTGAAGCTACATCAAAAACGACAGAAGGAGATTTTGGAAGCGCTTGGACTCCAAGTAAGCTTCTTGTTTCATTCTGTGTGTATGTTTATAGTTAGGAAAGATAGTTGTAAAGTCTTTGACCTGTTGTTCTAGATTAGCACCTGTCTAAGGAAGAATGATTTATCCGTAATTCATAATTCCGCATAACAAATTGGCGACTCCGCTGGGGAGATTACTCTTTATCATAGGTGTTTTAGCCTCTAATTCTCTTTGTTTATTCACCTGGTAGTTGTTACTCACAAAGATTAGGCTTTTTGAAATCCAAATTTTCAAAAGAAGTGCGTTAAACACTTGTGTTTTTCCTTATACACTACGCCCAATGCACTCTTGGATAGGACACAGTGCTTTGCATAGCATTGTATCCCTTTCAGGCCCGCGTTGCAAAGCACTATCTCTCTTTAGAGACTGTGTTGCCTCCTGAAACCATCCAACTTCCCTTGAATTTGTCTTTCCAATTTGTTTCAGTTTGTTTTCAAAAGTCCAAACCTCATATTGACCAGTGAACCTATTTACCTCTTCCTCCTTTGAAAGAATATTTTTTTCAATGTTTGTTTAAAGGTCTTTTCTTTATCGTTGAAGAATTAATTTCAAAGTATTTTCATTGTCACATTAGATCCATTTGCTTTTGAAAAGGAATTTATCGTAAATTCTTCGTTTCCTCATAGAGAAATTGTTGTTAAATTTTGTAAATTTTTGTAGATGTTCTATGCTTGATGCAACTTTACTTTTCTTACAGTAATCACACAAATAGTTAAGTAAAATGCTGATAGAACATATCAGTGGATCTTATAGAAGACAAACCAGAAATAGAAAAATGTGATGGTGCGTTACGGCGGTCAACAGGATGCTTCAACCAGCAAAGTCTCCTTGATCAGCCAACCCAGAATGTGTCACAACAATCCTCAAATCAGCTACCGAGTCAACACAAGTCAACTCCAGAAAAGTCAACGCTGTCCAGAAAAGTCAACGCAGGGCATCAACATAAAAGCCAACGCAGCAACAAGTTCGGTCAACCTTTTGACCTTGGTTTCTGTGCCAATGTGTATGGCCTCCCAAAATCAAAGTCTCCAACAATTTTCAACCCTTTCGGACCATGCGTTGACCAAAGTCAACGCTGGTCAAACTTCCTTGAAAACTATAGCTGCAGAAAAATCGTCCTTCCTCTTGGCCGTACAGATTCGTCCTTCTTCCCACGTGTGAGCTAAAATTGTCCTCCAAGGAGCTCGTACTAAATCATATGAGAGAAGAAGATGTGTGTTGAGTTGTTGTGAAATGCTCTCCAACTTTGGCTATATTTATATCCATCATTGAGGTGTGTGACACATCTGCTGGGGGTGCAAAACCTTAAGGCTGACCTGCACATATAATTTATTATAAATAATAAATTCAAAATAAATGTTCTGCTCATCGGATTAAGATATATTTTATATGGATTTTACACCTCTCCGAAAGAGGAATCCAACAAAAATATTAGCATCTTAATCTCATCATCACAACATGCAGTTTCGATCTAGTTGTCCAATTTTAACACTCTCTCTCAACTAGGGAGAATTCCATCCATCAGTGCAATCAAACATCGCGCGTCATTCCACCGTAACTTGCTTTGCTGGCCTCTTTATTTCAGAACAGAAGTGTGTCAGTCACAAAGACATCATCCCCCGGCTGACATATTCAGCCCAGAGGTTTGAAACCTCTATCAGACTCACAAAGAGTCTCCAACCAACCCGAAGTTGGTTCATCTGACCCGAAGTCAGGCAGAGCTCCCAGACCTCACTAAACTTGATCCCAGATCAAGTGGTTGGACCGTGCCATCCTAGATAGAGAGTACGGCAATATCTGATGCGTCCATCAGTATTTTCCACTAGTCTCTAGCCTTTTCCACCCCATTGGCCAAATGAGAGGTACTTCCCATGAGCCCTGAACTCAATGGGTAGGATGCATACGGGGCACATATAAATGAGAGGTGAACCAACTCAATAATCACAACGGTGGGGCAGAAGCACCACAAGGTTCGGCAAGCCTAGCCCCGTGAGTGCTTATAGCTCCGAGAAGCTATCCCCAAAGCCCCCCAGAGCTCCCAGAGCTCATCGTCTAACAGGACCCACATCATAGGGTCGTTCCACGATACCAAGACTCTCACGGAAGGTTAGGAACTTGACCTTCCCCAGGGGCTTAGTGATAATATCCACGACCTGCTCATCAGTTCCTATATGATCGAGCCTTACGGCGCCTCACTGTACCATATCCCGGATAAAGTGGTACCTGATATCAATATGCTTGGATCGGTCGTGGAACACAGGATTCTCAGTCATACGAATCCCACTATGGTTATCACAGAGTATCACGGTGGTATCCATCACATGTCCAAACAGCTCACTAAAGAGCTTTCACAACCAAACTGCTTCACAACAGGCCATACTTGCTGCAATTTATTCGGCCTCAGCGGTGCTCAAAGCCACCGACTTCTGCTTCCTGCTCATCCATGAGATCGAAAAAGAACCAAGATTGAAGCAGCATCCCTATGTGCTCTTACGATCCACCACACTGCCAGCCCAATCGGCATCAGTATATCTATGGAGTGTCACACTCCCGGCAGTGTATCTCAGCCCATGGTTTATCGTGCCCCGAAGATATCTCAGAAGATTCTTGGCACCAACCCAGTGAAAATGATGAGGCTCAACCATCTGTTGACTCAAAGTGTTCACTACAAAACATATATCTGATTGACTGTTCACTAAGAACATCAAAGCTCCTATGAGTTGACGATACTCAGTAGGATTGGACAAGATAGGCCCAGCAGCGCTGCCACTCAACTTCTTAAAGTTGAGTTCCACTGGTGTGGACACCGTCTTGCAGTCCACCATACCAAATATTTCCAGAAGTTTCATAATGTATTTTCCTTGAGAAAGGAAAATCTCTCCAGGTCTCTGCCAGACCTCCAGGCCTAGGAAGTAGTGCATCAGTCCTAGGTCCTTCATCTCGAACTCAGCCGTGAGCTCCCTCTTACATTGATGAATGAGAAGGTCATCACCTGTCAGGAAGCGGTCATCCACATATAGCACTAGAATGAGAGGCTTCCCTTGTACAACCTTGAAGTAAAGGTTCAGATCAGCATTACTTCGAGTGAAGCCCAGCTTCATCAAGTAACTATCCATCCTCTTGTACCAAGCTCTGGGTGCTTGCTTTAACCCATAGAGGGATTTCTTCAACCTGCAGACATGAGTGTCTCGATCCTGAACTTCAAATCCCAAAGGTTGTTCTACATACACCTCTTCTTTTATTGCACCATGCAGAAAATCGGTCTTGACATCCATCTGATGAAGACTCCATCCTTGCGTAGCAGCAAGGGCTATGATTGACCGAATGGTGGTATATCTTGCCACAGGTGCAAATATGTCATCATAATCTATTCCTTCTTTTTAAGAGAAGCCACGGGTAACAAATCTTGCCTTGAACTTTTCAGCACTCCCATCAGATCCATGTTTGATCTTGTAGAGCCATTTCGCAGTGACAACTGATTTGTCCTTCGGTCTCGGAACCACATCCCAGACATCATTCATCATTATGGACTCATATTCTCCATGCATAGCATCCTTCCAGACTTGATGCTTTACGGCTTCCTCAAAAGATCCAGGTTCAGATTGTACAATAGTACTCATGGCAGCTAGATACCCTTGGTATCTACACGGCTTCTTGCTTTCTCGAAATGTCCCCCTTGGGGCAGCATGTCCCTCAGCATCTTCGAGGGTGTCCCTGAGTCATGATGGTCTCTTACCCAGTGAAGGAGATGGATCAATAGGGTCCATTGGTCCTTCAATATCGGGCATTGTCTCATCCTGCTGTTCTTCTTGATTTCCAAGCCTTTCTTCATGATTTTCTTCAAATCTTGGAAGATCTACTACTTTCTTCAGGGAAGCATCTTCGTCAAAAGTGACATCATGGCATATCTCTACTTCCCTTTGACCAGGTACATAGACTCTATAGGCCTTAGAAGTCTCACTGTAGCCCACAAATATTCCTTTCTTCCCAGAAGCATCCAGCTTACTTCTCTTTTCTTTCGGCACATGAAAATAAACAGGACATCCAAAAATTCTAAAATGTGAGACATCAGGTTTCTTACCAATGAAAACCTCTTCAGTAGTTTTGAAGTCTAGAGCGGAATGAGGGCATTGGTTTTGAATGTATACAGCAGTATTTACAGCTTCTCCCCATAGAAACTTCGGTAGAACCTGGTCACATAGCATGGCATGGGCAACTTCCACAATAGTCCTATTCTTGCGTTCAACAACACCATTCTGCTCAGGAGTATATGCAGTAGTAGTCTCCCTCTTAATTCCAGCTTCTTTGCAAAAGTCCTTGAACTCATTTGACTCATATTCAGTGCCATTGTCGGTCCTCAAAATCTTGATCTTCTTCCCTGTCATATTTTCCACCAAGGCTTTGAAGGTACGGAACCACATGAAAGCCTCATCCTTCTTCTTCAAGAAGTATATCCAGGTTTTGCGGGAGAAGTCATCAGTGAATGTCATATAGTGAGAACATCCTCCCAGAGATGTCACGAGTAGCATACCAGATAGATCAGAATGGACCAGTTGCAAAATATCAGATGTCTTTGTGACACTTGAGGGGAAAGGTCCCCTTGTATGCTTTCCTTTGGCACAACCCTTACATACACCTTCATGATTATTTCCAAAGTCGGGCATCCCTGTCACCACCTTCCTTGCTTCGGGAAGGGCCTTGTAATGAAGGTGTCCAAACCTTTGGTGCCATAGTTCGGTTTGTCGGATAGTATCACATGTCATTGCTCCCAGCGGACTTCCTCCAACCTGGTAGAGTGTGCCAACTCTAAACCCAATCGAGATAGCTTCCTTGAAGCTCTTCTTCCACATGAGCACCTTTCCATCAGTGAATGTTACATTGAACCTTTTGTCTTCCATGGCTGATATAGACACAAAGTACTTCTTCAATTTTGGTACATAGAGTACATCTTGCAAATGTAGGACTTGTCCTTGAGACAAGTGGAGGGTCACAGTCCCTGTCCCTTTCACGAGATATGTGGCATTATCTCCAAGGATAATTTCTAGATTAGTATCCCTCTCAACCATGTCAGAGAGTGCTTCCTTGAATCCAGTGATGTGTCTTGAGGCACCACTATCTATCAGCCAGACATCCATAGTGTCGGGCGGAGATGTAGCAAAGAGAGCAGATACAAGAATATACTCATTTCTTTTATCAACAGCATTAGACTCCTCGTACCTGGAGTTTCTAGACCTTTTCGAAGGTTGATTGTTTCCACCAGAGGGAGCCTTCCTCTTTCCTTTAGATCTGTCGTTTCTTCGATTCCCATTCCTCCGGTTGTTGTTGTTATCATCACTATCGGGAGAATCCTTCTTGAAGGGACATTCTCTAGCATAGTGACCAGGCCTATGACAAGTGAAACACTTACCCTTCTTTTCTTGGGCCCTTGTTCTTCCTTTTTCCTTAGGACCACCAAAGTTCTTCTTTCGAGAATGAGCACCATAGGCAGCATTTCTGTCATTTTCGAATTCCTTCATTCTTGTTTCTTCTTGCATACATCTAGACAGAAGCTCGTCAAAGTTAGGAATGGTATTATTATTGAGAATGGTAGTAGTGAATACTTTCCATTCATATGGGAGTCCTCCAAGTGCGGTGAGAACCATCTCACGATCGGCTATTGTCTCCCCAATAGCCAGCAGATTGTTCCTTGTTTCGGTCAATTTCAGAAAGTATGCTTGAACAGACTCATCCCGGCCCTTCTTCAGATTCTTCAATTTATTCTTGAGGAATAGCACTTGGTTTACATTGTTTACTTTGAACATAAGGATCAATTTATCATACATCTCCTTGGATGTGCCTAGCTCAGATATATAGGAAACCAGACTTTTATGTATGGATTCCCTGATCATCAGCTTTGCTTTGATCTCCCCCTTCTTATACTTGTTTTTAGCAGCAGCAGTAGCATTGGATGGAGGTTCTTGTATCTTACCTAGTACATGATCCATGAGATCATGGTCTTCCAATTTGAGATCTAATATCATCTTCCAGGCATGGAAGTCATCCCTTCCAGTCATCTTGTCATTCTCCTTGAATTCATAACTTGTGGAACCCATTTTCTCAGATGGTGATTGCTAAAGATAGGGCTTGTCTTCACCTCAGCTCCGATACCATGTAAATTTTTGTAGATGTTCTATGCTTGATGCAACTTTAATTTTCTTACAGCAATCACACAAATAGTTAAGTAAAATGCTGATAGAACATATCGGTGGATCTTATAGAAGACAAACCAGAAACAGAAAAATGTGATGGTGCGTTATGACGGTCAATAGGATGCTTCAACCAGCAAAGTCTCCTTGATCAGCCAACCCAGAATGTGTCACAAAAATCCTCAAATCAGCTACCGAGTCAACACAAGTCAACTCCAGAAAAGTCAACACAGGGCAGCAACATAAAAGTCAACGCAGCAACAAGTTCGGTCAACCCTTTGACCTCGGTTTCTGTGCCAATGTGTACGACCTCCAAAAATCGAAGTCTCCAACAATTTTCAGCCCTTTTGGACCATGCGTTGACCAAAGTCAACGTTGGTCAAACTTCCTTGAAAACCCTAGCTGCAGAAAATTCGTCCTTCCTCTTGGTCGTACAGATTCGTCCTTCTTCCCACGTGTGAGCTGAAATTGTCCTCCAAGGAGCTCGTACTAAATCAGATGAGAGAAGAAGATGTGTGTTGAGTTGTTGTGAAATGCTCTCCAACTTTGCCTGTATTTATATCCATCATTGAGGTGTGTGACACATCTGCCGGGGGTGTAAAACCTGAAGGCCGACCTGCACATATAATTTATTATAAATAATAAATTCAAAATAAATGTTCTGCTCATCGGATTAAGATATATTTTATATGGATTTTACACCTCTCCGAAAGAGGAATCCAACAAAAATATTAGCATCTTAATCTGAGCATCACAACATGGAGTTTGGATCTAGTTGTCCAATTTTAACAAATTTACCATTTTTCCTTCAAATGAGAAATTGTTGTTTGTATTCCTCATTTCTCAAAAGTAAAAGACATCTGTTTTTATTGCTTTAGTGCACTTAGTTTCTTTTCTTCATTCATAACATTAAAGGAACTGAAAATAAAAACCAGCATTTGCATGTAGTGGTTTGTGTGTTTTGCAAAAGGAACAATCTAGAAATATGCATTTTACTTTGTGCTCATTGATTTGTTTTCTCTCAAATTGATTTCTCTTTCCCTCTAGTAGCTAGGATTTTCATTGAAAAACTAAAAGTGAAATATTGCTTATCATTCTTAGTTTTCATTTTAGGAATTTCCAATACATCATCGCGGTGAACCTTTGAAAGGAAAATTGATAAACAAGGTCAGCTTAAAATTTATCTCAATTTACCTAACAAAGCATTGGAACCATAACGATAACATTTAGAAGGTATAGGGTAGAGACGTGTTCTGGCATCGTAAAACATAGCAGTTGTCTTTAATTGTTTGCAATACATTCCGAGTGTGATATGTCACTCCACGTACATAAGTATATCATATCTTGTCCACGTACTTTCGGGTATATCGGGGGGTGTTATAGTACAAAAAGTATAAAGGGGTGCTCTCATTGTGCAGTTTCGCATCAAACAGTGCTAATACAGACTTGGGCCTACACGTACCTTCGGGTATATTTGGGAGGACAAATTTTAGGTGCTATCGATCCATAGTGAAATGAGTCAGCCACCTTTTAAATTGTGATACACTGAACATAGCATTCGGGGAGATTGGCTGCCATTAATTCTTGGTTCGCTAGGAGGTATTCTGCAGTTCATAATTTCTTGGTAAACCCTTTTGCCTAGCATTACCCTTTTATTTTATTTTTTGTTTTTTTGTTAAAATAAATCAGTAATCATGGAAGAAAAAAATCCTTTCCCCCGTTGTTTGCGTATATTAGAATTGAAACCACCTTTACCACCAAAAGTTACTCCTGGTCGATGAAGGTGAAAGCACTCTATTGAAACCAATACTATCAATACCTATGGTGAAGCATCATCTTCCCATATACTAGAGTTGGCACAATTTGTTTCTACAAATCCTGGTTTTTCTACTGTTGACAAGACAGAGTCTTCACAATTACCTGTGGACACGATCCATCCAATCAGTGAGACCATACCTCCCGAACCTGACGTTGTTCAACTGGAAGTTGATCCAGATCCCATTATGCTTTAGGGGGCAGCTGTTGTTGGTCAAACTAGACATCGCCCCCAAGACCAATGAAATAGGGTCTATCATCAAATTATATTTCAATTGCTATATTCCTTAAGTGGAGAAAATCTTGATCCCGAAGTTGAACAACTGGAAGTTTTTCATGTATTGGTCACTCCAGAATCTATTATAGCCATTGAGTCTCCCATATCGCACTGTCAACCACCTGAAATATACTTTGGGCCTAACAGTGAATTTCTTCCACCTGGTTTGATTTTGATTGAAGAAATATCACAAGATGAGATACCTTTAACTCCAACTCATTTTCAGTAGGATCTTTACCTGTATGAGTCTTTTCCTCAATCACCTTCCTTTTCTTTTTTTGATCCTGTTTCACTTAGAGTTCACGTAGATTTATAGGGTATACACTAGGTCATTTTACCATGGCCGAGATAACATCCCAGACTAAACCATTTATTTCAGCTGCGACAACATCTATTGTTGCTTCATATTCGATGTTTTGTCCATTGAATTCACCCATGTCATCATCTGAAATCCTATCTGGTTCCTCCATTATGAGTACTGAATGGCTTGATCCTTTATTCACATCTTTAGTGCAATATCAAGCTGGTCCCATCAGTTATTCTCCTTGGTGGCTGGTGATTTCACATAAATTACCCTCTGAAATTCCAAAATTCAATTAAAACCCTGGAGAAGACCCGTCAATGCATGTTATAACTTATCATTTGTGGTTCTCATCAAAATCCTTAAATGGTGACTCCATTAGACTACGTCTTTTCCAAAGCACACTGTCTAGTCCAACTGCACTATGAGGATAGTTCTTTTTTCTTGTGTCAACCTCGTTAAAAAAATGAAACATGTGCCTATGAGGATAGTTCTATTTCTAATTTAACCTTGTTAAAAAATGAAATAGGCCATGATGATAGTTCTTTTGCTATGTCAACCTCGTTAAAAAATGAAATAGGTCATGAGCACAGTTCTTTTCCTATGTCAAGATCATTAAAAAATGAAACCAAATTGATCTGAAATTTATTGTTAATTAATGGTGTGCTAATACCAAATTTAGAATTAACATGAAAGTGCTTTGGTTTTCTTATCATACAAGGGTTTATACAAGTGTTTATGAGTGATAATTCATTAAACTTGATGATATTAAGTCTATTTTATGAACTTAAATTCACGGAAACTCAATGCTAAATAGAAGCATAATAAAAAATAGCAAGAAAAAATAATAAATACAAATACAAAAGTTTTTTATGAAGGATTTCACCCCTCCTGGGCTACGTCTCCTTGGTCCAGCTTCATAGTGTGGGCCTTTGTATTAGCTTCAATTTTGAAAAAGTTTTATT
Organism: Pinus albicaulis; assembly: GCA_034641835.2. NCBI lineage: Eukaryota > Viridiplantae > Streptophyta > Pinopsida > Pinales > Pinaceae > Pinus > Pinus albicaulis. Next base: position 317,213,865 of record CM076578.1, read on the forward strand.
TATAGTCTCTTGTTGCCTCTCCAACATGATCCAATGGCTCCAAAACATCAAAATATACCAAGAATGACTCTTCTTGAGCCAAAATTTGTTGAAAATTGCCTCAGTTATGGAAAAACCAATTTTTCCTAATTTTTCTCCACTAAATCTAGATATCAACCAATTAACTCCACTAAATGTGCAAGTCCGCCGAATATGGCAGGGAGCCGCCAAGTCAGTCGCTCTTAATTATGGATAAGAGTGAATTTAATATTAAATTAAGTGGGTGATAAGTGGGGTTAAGCGCATTTAGTGCTAACCCGCACTTATCGTTAAACTCGTATAAAATAACCATAACCCACGTATTACATATTAAAACTCTGTTTAAAATGCATTTAAAACTCTGCTGGAATTTCCCTCCTGTTGCTTTATGTTAGGTCCCTATATTAATAGTATAGTCCCTTATTGTTGTTAGTGTAACCCCCTTATTGTTATTATTGTACCCTTGTAACCCCCATATTGTTATTATTGTGCCCTTAAATTATTATTGTTGTAAAAAGTGGCCGCAGGTACACGGACTATAGTTTTCAGTCTATCAATTTCAGAGCCAAGAGGAAACAGTGACAAGTGGCAAGTCGTACAAGTTCGCTCTATTGAACCAGTCCAAAATTAGGTCATTGTGGGAGATTGGACATAACTTTTCCTGGAAGAATCCAAATCAGATCAAAGTATGGCATTTGAAAGAAGCTTCATAGGGCTACTACAGGGTTGAATTTCAAATATTGAGGATCTTCAATTATAGAGATAATTCAACTTCAATATCGATCTCCTCAAAAGAAAACAAAGCCTCATTAAAGGACAACTATCCCCTACCCAAAATGGATCATATCTTACAAAGGGTAGTTGGTTCTAGAAGAATTTATTTGTTGGATGGCTTCTCAGGTTACAATCAGATATTAGTACATCCTGATGATCAACTTAAAACAACCTTTACTACTCCATGGTGTACTTTCATGTATTTGAAAATGCCCTTTGGTTTAATGAATGGTGGTTTCACATTTCAGAGAGCCATGGAAATTTTATTCTCAGAAGAAATAGGTTACTTCAAAGTGATTTACTTAGATGACATAACTGTATATTCAAAAACATATGAAGAACACATATACACTTGAGAAAAGTCTTTGAGAAATGCAGAAAATATGGGTTGTCCTTAAATCCAAAGAAAACAGTGTTTGGTCTCCAAGAAAGTAAACTTCTTGGACATATCATATCTGAAGAAGGAATAAGGATAGACCCAAAAAGGATCGATGGTATATTACAAATCAACCATCCTAGAAACATCAAGGAACTTCAATCTCTCATTGGGAAGATTAATTTCTTGAGAAGGTTGATACCCAATCTAGCTGAACTCCTTAGAAACATGACAAATATTCTTAAAAGAGAAGGAGTTAAATGGACCTTAGAAGCAAAGAAATCATTTGAGCTAGTAAAACAAGCACTTACCAAAACACCAATTCTTATCAGTCCTAATTTTACAAAAGATTTCCTCATATTTTCATTTGCATCGGAACACAGATTAGTTGTTGTCCTATTACAGAAAAACTTGAAGGGACAAGAGTAGCCAATTGAATTTTGTAGTAAGGCATTCAGAGATGCACCTATGAAGTACAATATCATGGAAAAACAACCCTTTTCCTTAGTCAAAGCCTTAAAAGACTTCAAATTTTACATTTTACATTCCCACATTATAACATTTGTGCCTCATTCAGTTGTAAAAGACATCTTGACCCAAGATATAGATGGAAAGAGAGGAAAGTGTATTGCTGTAATTTAGAATATGACTTAGAAATCAAGCCCATTAAGCTCATAAAAGGTCAAGGACTAGAAAAACTTATGACTGCTTCCAACTTTCAAGCTCTTGATATAAACATCTTTAATGCATTAGATGAACAGGAGGAGTTGGAAACTCCACTTACTGAAGATAATTTTCTGAATTCATCTTGGTATGCTGATATTTTGTATGTTTTGCTCAACCTAAATGTCCCTCCTAGTTTTTCTAAAACAAAGGGCAAGATTCTTAAAGTTGAAAGTTGTAAATTACTGCATTTTGAATAAATGTTTATATTGGAAAAATGCTAGTGGATTGTTGCTTAAATGTTTTCCTGAGAATGATGCAAATAATATCAAGCACGAGTTTCATGAAGGAGAATGTGGAGGCCACCTCTATTGGAAGTCAACTGCTAACAAAATCCTTAGAGTTGGTTACTATTGGCCCACCCTCTTTCAAGATGTCCAAAAAATGATCATTTCCTATCACAAATGCCAAATATTTAAAAGCAAAATACATCTGCTTCCCTTACCTCTGCAACCAATCACTATTGAAGCTCCTTTTTAGCAGTGGGGTCTAGACTTCATTGGGGAAATCCATCCTACCTAATTTTCCCAACATAAATGGATCCTCATAGCAACAAAATATTTTACCAAATGGATAGAATCCATCCCTTCTAGGAATGCCATAGACTCAGTTATCATTTCATTCCTTGAAAACCATATACTGTCTAGATTTGGTTGTCCTAGAAAGATCATAATTGATAATGCTGCTACATTTGGGTCTAAAAAGATGGTGGAATTCTGTCATAAATATCAGATTATATTGGGTCATTCTACATCTTATTACCCTCAAGGTAATGGGTTGGCAGAATCCTCAAATAAAATTTTTGTGAACATAATCAAGAAGTTGCTGGAGTAAAACAAAAAATCATGGCACAAAAATCTAGTACATGCATTATGGGCAGACAGACTAATAATTAAAAAATCAATTGGAATGTATCCCTACCAGCGAGTTCATGAAACATAGGCAATATTTCCAACCAATATAGGAGTTCCAGTCATGAATATAATCCAAGAAGTACAGTCTGAAGATGATGATATGACAAAAAGAATAAACCAGACTATACATCTACAACAAACCAGAGAGGAGGTATACATTAGAGCATAACAACTACAAGAAAACATCAAGAAGTTGTTTGACAAAAGAACCAAGGTAAGTAACTTTAAAATTGGTGACAAAGTATTGAAATGAGATTCAAGAAGAGAAGATAAGGGCAAACATGGAAAATTTGATGATTTATGGCAAGGCCCTTATCTTACTCAATCTGCTATTGGAAACAATGCATTATTTTTGCAAGAATTGGATGGAGCTGAATATTTTGGAGGTCCTGTCAATGGCAGGATTCTCAAACATTATTTATGTTAACAGATATTTTAGTTTCAAAGATTTTTTTTCATTGTATATAACACTACTTTTGAATTTGAAAAAAAATAAAAAATACAAAAACAATAGAAAAAGAGAAAAAGAGGGCAGATATAAAAGAAAAAAGGTACAACCCCATACCAAAAAAAAAGAAAAGGAAAAATCTGAAAGTGTGAAAGCTTAAATGCCACTACTTGAGAGAGCACTGTTATTTATTCATACAGCCTAATCATGACTATATAGATTTAAATTTACTGTTGATAGGTTAGTGAAGAAGATTTTCCAAACTATCTAAACTTGGCTTATCAGTAGACTAGATTAAGATAGAAAAACAGAGGTTCAAACAAGCTTAAATCCTGAACCTATAAGTTTGATGAAGAATGGCTCTAATCAGACTAAAACTTGAGCTAAATATAGAGGAAAATGGTTCAAACATGCTCAAAATATGAACCAAGAGAAAAGAAAAAGGATGACTCAAAACAGATCAAAATTTGAGTCATGAGAGGAATGAAGGATGCTTGTAATTTTCAGATCTTAAGCCTTCACAATTTTTTTTCAATTTCCTGTAAATTTTAGTCTATGAGCAGCTTGTTTTTATGTCATAGTCTCAATAGCAAATCAAACATATTAATCATGGTTTGGCTGTGTTTTAATTTTCTATTTTAGAATATAGAGAATAAAATCTGTCAAAGAGCTTAATCCTGACAGATAGTAGCTTAGGTACAAAATTTATGAGTCCAACTGTTTAATCTGAACTAATGGAAGAAATAAGGGTAGATTTAGATTAGTTTCCTTCTTTCAATAAAAGAATAAAATGTTGATGTCAAAAGGTTTGCAAGTCCAAGTGCACGTTATGAAGAAAAAATGTTAGTAAAGTAGGTTGTGTAGGTAGTGGTTTGGGAGATATTCATTTTGTTGATACAAATACTGATCATATATTTAAAGCAACATGATCAAACAAGAAAGAGGTTGTCAAAATGCAAATCACAGGTCTACATTGCAGAGATAAATTTCCGAGGTTCTTGACACCTCCATGGAGCTGCCCTCCCCAAGTGGAGCCACTATTAGCCATCTATAAATTTTCCATATACTATGATGGCTAAAACAAGTTTAGTGGCCTTCAAGAAAAAAATTTCATGTAAATATGTGAGTTCTTGAAGTATTTCCATGTTGATTATCCCAAGAGTCTATCTTACTGGTCTCTTCACCGAAAGAATCCTTCAAAATCTTGTTGTTTCCAAAGAAATAATTGTTTTCTAAGGCCCCATTTCCATCATTTCATCCCCCCATCTCATCTTCATAGCTACCCCCATATCACTCATTTTTCCTATAAAAAAGGCCCCTTTCCTCCCTCATTCACCCTCATTTTCCCTAAAATCCCCTTTAGAACCATTTAACCCCTTTTTGATTTGGTTTAAAAAATCCTTTTTACCTTACCCAAAACCTAAAAAACCCATAAAAACCTTTGTATAATATTTTCTGCTCCTTTCAGGCCACAAGACCCAGCTCCGTGACCAAGCGCTAAGCACATCAGCCCATCAGCCCATTGGCTCATCATAATTTCGGCTTTCCTCCAGTAACTGCGACCTTTTTCCCTTTAAAAAGCGTTCACTGCCGAAGCAAAACCTCGATCGCATCTAGACCGTTCATTTTCCCCAGATCAGATGGTCTGTGCATCGTAATATCGCACCGCACTTCCGGGTTTCCCCATTTCCTTGTTCCCTTTATATGTTCTTCCTCCAATGGCCGATCCCCCGATGAAATCTCCACCGTTGATCTCCCTTAGATTGGATGGTCTGTGCTCCTTTCGATTGCATCACTCCAGTTCCCTTGTCCCCTGGCCCTTTCCTCCGCCAATATGCGAAGCTCCAATCACATCTACACTGTTGATCTCAATCTTGATCCGACGGTCCTCCATCCATCACACTTTTCTTTCCCATCGGCCATCGGCACATCACAATTCCAAATCCCTCCTTCCCGGACCCTCTTATCCGCCGATTTCTGATCCCCCGATTCAATCGTAGCCGTCCATTTTTGTGATCCAATGGCTCACATTACTCTTGCATTTCAACCTCATCCTTTTCATTCTCCCCCATCAAAAGATCTGGGCATTGATATTTTAAATCTGACGGTCAGCGCTTCATCGCCTCATCGCCTTTCTTCCCTCCGCTTGCGCCATTCATTTCATTTTGCGATATTGTGGTGCATCCTGGACCATTGATCATCCTGATCCAACGGCTAGCGCTCCTCTGCTTTTACCCCACTCATTTCTTCTCTGCAGTTATCTCCACCATTGATATTTTCAATCCAATGGCCCATGATCATCTTCGCGCATGTTTTTCCATAACTGCTCTAAACCCCATTTTCAACACGAAAACGATGGTTTTTAATGAAAATACAACAGCCTCCAACTGTATCGCGTCCACCCTGTGCAATACCGCTTACCACCTAGACCTTATGCAAAAACCATCTCTGGTTTTCCAAAACTGCCTATCCATATTTTCACACCACAAGTAAATTTAAACCATGTTTTTCATGGTTTCCTCCATGGAATCCACTTCGCTGCATCCACCTTCTTCCGCACTGCTCCTCCACCCCTCATCGAGCCCTCTGAAGCAGTTTAACCATATAAATGCAAGTTTTATATAACGATTGGTTGTTTGTTGCAAGTTTCATGGCAGTAACCATAAAATCCATCCCACAGTCATAGAAAGTGACAAAGGCTGAGGGTGATAATCCTCAAAGGCCTGATCAAAGGCAAAAAGGGACATAAAGGCTTAATTTCCATGTTTTAACCAATTGTTTCATAAGCATTGGTTACTCAGCAAAGCCCTTCAGTGCAAGCCACTTGTACATCAAATCGAACAAAGCAGTGAAGATCAGAAGAGAATCAAAGATTAAAGAGAAAGGATTAAAGCCTAAAGCCTAAATATTTTAAGGCTTAATCCGAAGGTTAAAGGTTAAAGGCGCAGTTGGAAACAAATTGATTAAAGCTAAATCAGTCAGCGCAGTGAATAAAGCAGAAAGATGATAAAGAAGGCCTAAAAGCATATCAAATGCTTAAGTCAAGTTTAAAGTGATAAATCAGGATAGATCAGCAAAATACCGCTTCAAAATGACAAATCATTGAAGAAATTAATCCCCTAGAAACCAAAAGGTGTCACGTACAGGCTTATTTACTGAAAAATCATACAAAGTTAATGCACAGTCAGAGATATTTGTCAAAGATATCTCGAAATTTATTACCAGCCTACCCAAAGGCTTCAAAGTCAAAAAACACAGCCTGAGTTAATGAAAGTTAATGTCAAAAGCGATTAACAGAGTTAAGACATTAGATATCTTCTCCATTAGGCCTCCCAAATGTCGAGAAGCATTTACTCTATATTAATTGAATTGATAGACCTTCCTTTCACTCCACCTCCTCATTCTTCTATAAATACTTCACAAGGAGACATTGTTGTTGTTGGTTGAATACTTATTGAATGTAAATAGTTGTTGACGCTGTTGAAGCTCTGTTAGTATTTGAAGAAAGATAGGCTGAGAAGAGAAGTTTGAAGTTTTAAAGACCTACTGGACTTGAAGATTGTAACTGGTTTGAACATCAAATATACAAGTTGATTTATGGGATCCTGGTCTATGTCAATGGTGATGTTTTTCTTACTGTAATTTTTGTTTTTCTTATGTTTTTCATATTGTCCACTTTCTCTGATAAAGAACAACAAATTTAGAGTAGGATTTACTGCAAAGTACCCTATCTCTCACTGATAAGCTTTATCTCTATGTTTTCTTCTAATTGTGCTCTGAGGATAACTCAACGTAGTATAACCAATCAAGAAATTTTTTTGAGCCCATGTCTAGCTGAGTAAAACTTGAGACATTGTTCTTGAATGATATTTTCACTACATGCTAAGTAAAGTTAAACTATGGAATTCTGTGGTTAGCCCTGTCCTCTAGTTTTTTCTCCAACAGCTATTTTGAAAGTTTCCCTGAGAGTATGCCGAAATAAGGATAGGTTCAAAGTCCTTACCTGATCTTAGGCTACTTTTATGTTTATCTTAAATGTTTTCCCTTGAGAGCATGCCAAAATAAGGATAGGTTCAAAGTCCTTACTTGATCTTAGGCTACCGTTTGTCTTCTTATATGTTTGCTTCTTTAACCACATTTTTTAATGTTCCATATCACAAACCAATCTAAAGAGACCCTTTGATATAGATGAATTGCCCCATATACCACTCTTAAAACATTGTTGTGCAATTAAATCCTTCTGTGACTCCATAGCCCAATGGATTAATATTGTCTCTTACCTATCCTATCAGCTGAACCATTCTTTCAACTCACTCACACCTTTACCCTTCAAAGGACTTCCTTTATTTTGATGATATCCTACCCAACCAAAACAAACAAACAAACCCTTTGTACTTCATAACTAGCCTAATATCATATCCTTTGAAAACACTTATATATAGAGATCCCTCTCTGAATCCAAGAGGGCTAGATCCTAGGATTCCAAAGTGGTTCTGATGTAGGCCTTGTAGTGTGTTTTCTTGCCAATATTGCAAAATACAGAGACCCTAACAAAGCACATTTAGTGCTAACCTGCACTTATCGTTAAACTCGTATTAACATAACCATAACCCATGTATTACATATTAAAACTCAATTTAAAATGCATTTAAAACTCCGCCAGAATTTCCCTCCTGTTGCTTTATGTTAGGTCGCTATATTACTAGTATGGTTCCTTATTGTTGTTAGTGTAACCCCCTTATTGTTATTATTGTACCCTTGTAACCACCATATTGTTATTATTGTGCCCTTAAATTATTATTGTTAGGTTGGCTAGGATTACATTGTGGCCCCACTAGGATTACATTGTGGCCCCATGGAATCCTATATATAGAAAGGGGGTTTTGTCATTTGTATCATCCAATAATTGTTCATTCATGTAATATATTAGAGGTTGCCCCCTTGAAGTGGCTTATTTATAAGGTGTTGATATCTCTTTTATTCTCTTTTTGGAGCTGGTTTCACAACATTTGGTATTAGAGCTTTGAGATTCTAGGGTTTCGTTGCTCCAAACAGGTCATCGTGGCATTTTTGCTATAACTGATTTTTTTACGAAGGTTCACCATATGAAATTTTTAGAGTGTGAAACCAAAATCTTGAGGAACATCATCGTAAAATTTCAGAGCTTGGTTCACAATATTTTCAGAGATATGATCTGTGCAAGTTAGGTCATTTTGTAGGCTCTTGAATTTAACCTAAACAAGTCATCGTGGTATTTTCATAATAACGTTTTTTCTACGAAGGTTCAAAAGCTGAAATTTTTAGAGTGTGAAGCCGCAATCCCAAGGAACATCATCGCAAAATTTCAGATATTGGTTCGCGATATTTTCGGAGATATGATCTGTGGAAGTTAGGGCTTTTTGAGGCTTCTAAATTTCATCTCAAAGAGGTGATTGTGGGAAAATATTCATATCTCTCTCTCTCAGCATGTGATTGGAATGTTGTAAAAAGTGGCCACATGTACATGGACTGTAGCTTTCATTCTATCAATTTCAGAGCCAAAGGAGGAAACAGTGACACGTGGGAAGTCGTACAAGTTCACTCTATTGAACTAGTCCAAAATTGGGTCGTTGTGGGAGATTGGACATAACTTCACCTTGAAGAATCCAAATCAGATCAGGCCTGTGGCATTCGAAAGAAGCTTTAGAGGGCTACTACAAGGCTAAATTTCATATATTGAGGATCTGAAATTATAGAGATAATTCAATTTCAATATAGATCTCCTCAAAAGCAAGTAAAAGGTGTGTATTTTTTTTTTCTGAATTACATAAGTCTTGTTTGAAGAATCAAGTTGAATTGATTCCAAGAGCATATTGTAGAACATATATCAATATTGGATTCTAAAATGGCCCCTAAAAATAATTCAACACCCATTAAGCCTTTAGAAATTTCTACTATGACTCATGAAGACGATGAATGGCAACATGACATATCAAAACTACAAGAACAAGTGCAACAAATTTTGCACTCGCAAAGAGCAACAAAAAATGACATGGAAGTTTTGAAGAAAGGCGTGGAATATAAGATGGATGGTTTGAAGAATGGCATGGAATCTAAGATAGATGGCATGGAAGCTGGCATGGAATCTAAGATGGATGACATGGAAGCTAAGATCAATGAGAAAATGGAAAACATGAAGAATGATCTAAAAGAAAACATGGAAGGTTTGACAAAGTTGATACAAGAAATGTTTCCTAATGGTGAAAAGATAGTAGAGGAAACTCATGATGAGAACAAAATAAATGTTAATCGTGATTTCATAAACTCTAATGTTGGCGGGAAGAACAACCATATTCCAAAAATGGATATGAGGAAGTTTGATGGAAAGGATCCTGTAACATGGATACTACAGATGGAGCAATATTTTGATCTCCATAATGTGCAAAACACACAAAAGGTACGCATTGCAACTTTACATTTAGAGCAAAATACATTTGTATGGTATCGATGGCTTTGCTTCCGTAAAAAAATTGTCACTTGGTCAATTTTTACGGAGGAAATGATAGCACATTATGAGGATACAAAGAGCAACACCTTCTTTAGCCAATTGATAAATCTCAAACAAAAGGGTTTAGTGGGGGAGCACATTGAGGACTTCCAAAAATTGAATATAAGGGTAATTGATATTCTAGAGGAACACAGGATTGATCTCTTCATAGGTACTTTAAAGGATAACATCCAACATGAAGTTCGTGTTTTGGAACCTGATTCATTGGAGAAGGCATTCAGGCTGGCAAGAAAAATTGAATGTAAAATTATGGCGACAAGGAAGCGTACCACTCACTTCTATAAAGAGGGAAGTGTTGCTACTCCTAGATTTCCACAGCCTACAAGGTTGACACCACAACAATTGGAAGAAAAGAGAGAAAAAGGGCTTTGCTACATTTGTGATAGCTAATACACTAAAGGTCATAAGTGTGCTGAGAAGAAATTATTTTACATAGATTGTGAAGAGGAAGAAGAAAATGAACAAGAAGAGGATATACACCAAGAACTAACCCAGGAAGAGGAAGAAATGAGTCCGACCATATCATGTAGTGCATTGGCAGGAATTACCACTCCTCAAACTCTCAAGATAGAAGGACATATCAAGAAGAAAAAGATAATAGTGTTGATTGATTCAGGTAGTACCCATAATTTTATTCATTGTAAGGTAGCCAAGGAATTGAATTGTTTCCTATACCCAACACCAGAATGTCAAGTGATGGTTGCAAATGGAGGAACTATAAATTGCTCTAGAAAATGACATAATATCAAGCTAACCATGGGGGAATATGTATTGAATATTCCAATGATTTCCATTCCTACGGGAGGTGCTGATGTTGTACTAGGAGTACAATGGTTACAATCTTTGGGGACGGTAGCTTTTAATTTTCGAGAACTTTTCTTGAAATTTTTTTCAGAAGGAAAGGAAGTCGAACTACGAGGTATTTCAGGGAAGCTAGGAAAGATAATAAGCTCTAATTTCATGACAAAGCTTCTAAATAAAGAACAATGAGGCATAATTTCATAATTATTCTCAGTAGAAGTTCCAACATCAAAATCATCTATTTCTGCAGAACTCCAAAAATTCTTTGACAATCATTCCAAGGTTTTTGAAACTCCAAAAGGACTCCCACCTATTCTTGATCATGATCATGCTATTCATTTGATTCCAGGAAGTGTTCTTCCAAACATCAGGCCTTATAGATATCTTTATGTCCAAAACAGCAAAATTGAACGTATGATTGCATAAATGTTAGAGGCGGGTATAATTAAACCTAGTCAAAGTTCTTTCTTTGCTCCTGTAGTATTGGTACACAAGAAGGATGGATCATGGCGCATGTGTATAGATTATAGGGAGCTCAATAAGCTCTCCATTAAATATAAATTTCCCATTCCCGTGATTGATGAATTATTGGATGAATTACATGGAACAATTTATTTTACCAAATTGCATCTTCATTGAAGGTATCATCAAATTAGAATGAAGACTGAAGATATTCCGAAAACAACATTTCGAACGCATGAGGGTCATTATGAATTTTTGGTCATGCCTTTTGGCCTTACCAATGCACCTTCTACATTTCAAGGGTTGATGAATTCCATTTTAAAACCCTTCCTTAGAAAATTTGTGCTAGTATTTTTTGATGATATACTAATCTACAGCAGGTCTTGGAAGGATCATGTTCAACATGTTCACAGGGTGCTAAAACTATTGCAGGAGAAACAATTATATGCAAAAACATCCAAATGTTTCTTTAGAGTACAAGAGGTGGAATATCTGGGTCATATTGTATCTCACGAGGGTGTTAAGGTAGACCTTAACTAAATTAAGGCCATTAAGGAATAGAAAGTCCCCACAACCATAAAGCAGTTGTGAGGATTTCTCGGGTTAACCAGGTATTATCGAAAGTTTGTTAATAATTATGGGAGAATAGAAGCACCTCTAACAAAATGATTAAAGAAAGATGCATTTTCATGGACTCCTGAAGCAACTAAGGCCTTTGAACATCTTAAAGAGGCAATGTGCCTAGCACCGGTCTTAGCTATGCCAAACTTCACAAAAACCTTTATTGTGGAATGTGATGCCTCAGGAAATGGAATTGGTGTTGTTTTAATGTAGGAAGGAAGACCCATTTCTTTTGAAAGTCGTCCAATCAAAGGAAAGTATTTACAGAAACCCATTTATGAGAAGGAAATGTTAGCAATACTGCATGCAATAAAGAAATGGAGAACTTACCTAATGGGAAGACACTTGAAGGTAAAAACTGATCATGATAGTCTTAAACACTTTTTGGAACAAAGACTATCTTCAGAAGAGCAGCAAAAATGGGTCACAAAGATGTTGGGTTATGACTTTGAAATAATCTACAAAAAAGGGAAGCTAAATGTTGTTGCAGATGCACTCTCAAGAAAAATGAAGAGGTGGAAGCATTGCTTTGTGCCTTATCTATTATCCAACCAAATTGGATAACCAAAGCAAGGGACGAATGAAAGAAGGACGAAGGAGTGTGGACACTCATTCAAAAGTTGCAGCAAGATCCTAGTACATCTGATACATTTAGTTGGAAAAATGATTCCTTATGGTACAAGGATCGCTTATATCTTTGTAAGAATTCCCAACTAAAACAAAAGATTCTTTTGGAATTGCACACTTCTCCTTTAGGAGGACACTCAGGATTTTTAAAAACTTACCACGGGGTGAAGAAAGAATTTTTTTGGGATGGCCTTAAATCTGATATTCAAAAGTTTGTGGCAGAATGTTTGGTTTGCCAGCAGAATAAAGTGGAAACAATTAAGACCCTAGGACTTCTACAACCTTTATCCATTCCTAGTCAACGTTGGGAGGAGATTTCAATGGATTTTATCACAGGTTTACCTAAGTCCGAAGGAAAGAGTGTCATCATGGTGGTAGTTGATAGACTTACCAAGTATGCACACTTTTGTGCATTATCTCATCCATTTAAAGCAAGTACGGTTGCTACTACATTTATGGACAGAATTCAAAAGCTACATGGAAGCCCAAGGGTTATTGTGAGTGACAGAGATCCCATTTTTACTGGAAATTTTTGGACAGAGTTATTTTCTTGTTTGGGTACTCAATTAGCTCATAGCTCATCTTATCATCCTCAATCCGATGCTCAAACTGAGATAGTAAATAAATTTTTGGAAGGATATCTTAGTTGTTTTGTATCTGATAAACAAACACAATGGGTCAAGTGGTTACCTCTAGCTGAATGGTGGTATAAAACTTCCTTCCATACTGCAACAAAAATGACCCCATTTATGGGACTTTATGGATATCATCCACCATCCATCACATCATCTTTAAGAGAAAATTCGAAGGTTCAAGCAGTGGAATATCGCATCGAGCATCAACAAGAAGTTCTCCAACTCTTAAAGGACAACCTAAATTTGGCACAAAATCGAATGAAACAACAGGCAGATCAACATCGCAACGAGAGAAGTTTCGATGTAGGAGACTGGGTAATTTTATGGCTACAACCATACAAACAAATGTCCCTCAAGCAAGCTAAGAAGGATAATAAATTATTGCTAAAGTACTATGGTCCTTACAAGGTGTTGCAAAATATTGGTACTACGGCATACAAATTGGAGCTTCCTGCTTCTTCTAGAGTGCATCCAATTTTCCATGTTTCATGTTTAAAGAAGGTTATAGGTGAAAATCTTCCAGTTCAAACAATATTGCCAGAACTTGATGATGAAGGAAAAATCATATTGGAACCTGAAGCGGTCATGGAAACAAGAACTCGACAGCTACAAAATCGATTAATTTCAGAGTATCTCATCAAGTGGAAGAACTTACCCACTGAATATTCTACATGGGAGGATGAGAAATTTATACAGAAGCACCCAAAGCTACTCAATTGTTGAGGACAACACTTTTTTGAAGGAGAGGGGCATGTTAGGTCCCTATATTACTAGTATAGTCCGTTATTTTTGTTAGTGTAACCCCCTTATTGTTATTATTGTACCCTTATAACCCCCATATTGTTATTATTGTGCCCTTAAATTATTATTGTTAGGTCAGCTATGATTACATTGTGGCCCCATGGACTCCTATATATAGAAAGGAGATTTTTTCATTTGTATCATCCAATAATTGTTCATTCATGTAATGTATTGGAGGTTGCCCCCTCGAAGTGGCTTATTTATAAAGCGTTGATATATCTTTTCTTCTCTTTTTGGAGTTGGTTTCACAACACTTTAGCACTTGGTCATCAAAATATTGTCGTGTGGGAGGGTGCTAGCCCATGGAGCTCGTCCCCTCCTAACCCCCAGACATGCCACCATTGAAATTCAAATGGGAGTGGAAACCTTATGAAGTAAGGTCTGTGGTGGAAGGCATAGTGGTAAGGCATTGCATTGTGTTGTGGGTGGTCGTGGGTTCAACCATGACCACATATTTTTGTTGAACACTGAAAATTTTTCGAACCATAGTTAAAAGACTTTCGAATATAGATATATGTTGCGAATATATATTGTAGCCCATTCAACTATGGTTTCAGCCATTAGTCCCAACCTTTGTTTAAATAAATATGCGACCAACCAACCTTGAAATATAAAATGTATGTGCCTTCCAAACTTTCCATGGGGGGGGGGGGGGGGGGAGGGGGGTGTTCACGTGGCCCTTCCCCATTGGCCCAAAAAAATTCCACCACTGAAAATAACCCACCATAGTAATAATTCCAAACATAGGAAATAGAAGAAAAATTCAACTTCCCCAAGCAACATTGGTGAATTTGTTGATGAAACTTGTCACTGTGTCACTGGATGAAAAACTGGATAATATTCCCTGAAGATTCCTGAGGTGCTGACTGGACTGCCAAGTCATCAGTCTATCATTGTTCTGCACAATTTTTACATGTTTGGGAAAATGAAAAATATACCAGAACTCACTCATATGAACTTATATTTTAATGAAACGAGTTGCCTTGGAATCCTGGTGACAAGCTCTATCCGCTCATTTAGGTTTTAATCATTTCTGAGCAATTTCATTTTTTAGCTAAATACTAAGCTCCGGATCAGTTCGAGTTGGAAAATAAGACTCCACATGAAGTATGTATTGGTAAGAAACCCTCTCTTTCACATTAGAGGGTATTTGGATGTGTTGCATATGTACAGATTCCAAAGGAGAAAAGAACCAAGTTGGATAGTAAATTTGAAAGGTGCATTTTTATTGGAGATAATAATTGTTTAAAAGGTTACAAGTTTTGTAACCCAAAAACAAGGAAGGTTTTCTATAGCCAAGATGTGGTGTTTAGAGAGGAGAAGTATGTAATTAAACAAGAATTCCTACAAAAGGGACCTGAAAAGATAAAGTGTGAACTGAAGGAGGAAGAATCAAACTCTACAGCGGAACAAGAATCAGAAGAAAAAGAGACACATACTCCGATTTTGAGAAGATTGGCTTGAGAGAGAAGGCAGCTAGAGAGGTATAGTCCATTTTATTTATGTTAAATTTTTCCTTTATCTAGTATTGGTGATGATCCCATAATGGTCAAGGAGGAAGTGGATTCAGAGGATGGAAAACTCTATAAAGAGGTCATGGTTGATGAAATGGAATCTTAAGAGAAAAATGAGTCTTTGGATATGGTGGAGTTGTCGGCTGGAAGGAAAGCCATTGGAAGTAAATAGGTGTTTAAGAGGAAGATGAATGCAAAAGGAAAGGTGGAGAAATAAAAAGCTTAGTAGGTAGGAAAAGGTTATTCACATGTGTCGGGAATTGATTTTGGTGGTATTTTTCTCCTGCTTCCAAGTTAGTTTCTATTATATTAATTTTCTATGTCATTGTTTCTTTTGATTTTGAGGTAGAACAGATTGATGTGAAGACATGATTCCTTCACGAGGATGTGGAAGAAGAGATCTACATAAAGAAACCAAAAGGATTTGTAGTGAAGTGTAATAAATAAGTGGTATGCAGGTTAACAAAGTATTTATATGGGTTTAAACAATCACCAATGATGTGGTATCAAAAATTTGATACATATATACGGCGATTTCCTTCAAAATATGAAAGGTGGATCATTGTGTGTATTTTAAATTAATTTGTGACTGTGTTATTTATTTGGTATTGTATGTGGATGATATGTTGATTTGAAATGACAAAGAAATTACCCAAGATTTAAAGACCCAATTGTCCTCCAAATTCGACATGAAGGATCTTGGAGCTGCAAACTATATTTTGGGCATGGAAATTAAATGAGATCAAGAAAAGAAGAAGCTTTGGTTAAACTAAAGGAATTATGTCGAGACAATATTAAAGATATTTAATATGCATGATATTAAACCAATGAAAGTTCTTATTCCTATAGGTGTAAATTTATCTCTTGAACAATGTCCTGAGAAATAAGAAGAGGAAGAGGACATGTCTTGTGTTCCATATGCAAGTGTAGTCAGTAGTCTGATGTATACTAGAAATAGCACATGTAGTGGGAGTATTGAGAAGTTTTTTGTAAAAACTAGGGAAGGAGCATTGTACAAGAGTGAAGCACATTTTTAGGTATTTGTGTGTAACTAGCGATTATGGTATATGCTACCAAGGAAGATGATTTTTGGACAGTATTTTGTACATATGTGGCTTTCTTGATGCAAACTGGGTTGGAGATCTAGATCAAAGAAGATCTACAAGTGGGTATGTGTTTAACCTATTTGGAGGAGAAGTCAGTTGGATGAGAAAAATACAATTTGTAGTGTATCTTTCAACTACATAGACTGAATACATGGCAAGCACTCATGCGAGAAAGGAATCAGTTTGGTTGTAGATATTGTGTTCAAGTATGGGGTTGGTACATCGAGCAATAAGGTTAGATTATGACAAAAAAAGTGTAATTTTCCTTGCAAAGAACCCTACTTATCATTCAAATACAAAGAAAATTGATTCTTAATATCACTTTGTTTTGTAAATGGTTGAGGATAAAAAGGTGTTGCTCGTAAAGGTGGAAACAGTTAAGAATGTTGCAAATCAATTGAAGAAGACTATGAACACTATGAAGTTTTCTTGGTGTAGAGCAAAAATGGGCATTGCATGGTTGGACCAATGAATAATCTCTCCTATGACCCCTTGTGTGGAAATAAAATAACAAGTGGGAGAATGTTGGGTGTGTGTTATATTATTTCCACGACTAGCTCTAGACATTGTACATTGTATCGTGCGTGGCATTGGGTTTGAGGCAATGCCTTGAGATTTTTTTTTATGTAGACCCAAATATGGGGTACAGACCCAAATATGGTGGGTAAACATACCCATGTTTTTTTGCATGGATTATGCACATTTTTTTGGGCATTATGCTTTTTTTCCCATGGTATTTTGTATATTCGATAAAGGGAACTATGATTATGTTCTAATCTACGGTTACTGCATTGTGGTTTACGAATGCTTCACCATATACATATATGTATTGTAACATTTAAAGGAATATAATGAAAATTAAATTTTTTAGTCTCCTGTTTGGGATCGAGGGTAAAATATCTATGTATATTTTTTTATGTTTTATGTTCTCACCATTGTTTATTCGTTTGTTTTAAGAATTCATTTTGCAGGTAATTTATGTACACGGTTAAAGCCTACACACAGCGTACCCTTTTACTACCCTATAAAACACAATAATGGTATTACCATTATTTTCTTACCTTCCCTTCAAGGATATTCATCCATTTTGGTGCTTTTTGAAAAAATAGAATCTATTGATTCAGTTTTGGGAAATTTTTTAAAAACATAAACTAGTTGTCAAACAATGAACACTCATCAAAAATATCTGTGGAAGGATTTTTAGCTTCCCACTCCTTAATAGTCATATGTAACCTCACATGGTCTAATTAAGTGGCAGGTAGAGTATGCACACCTCCATATAATTTAGCAATTAAATCGCTACAAGGAGGTCAGTCCCTTGTCTAATAAACAAGGGGTTGTCATATACTAATTTGGTTTCACAAATCCCAAAGAAATTACATAAATTTCAAATAATTCTACATGGATTTATGGCATCGATACCACCTCCAACACATGTACATGGATACCGGTGAAATAAACACACCTATATTAATTAGTTATACCTTGAGATATGTGCTATTAGGTAGTAACCATACAAGTTATTCCTTCCAACTTCTCATACAATTATCCTTAAACCATAAGAAAATGCATTAAATATTCAAATCTAATAACTTAGAGAACCAACGCTCCTTATTAAATTTTTAACCCTAGGTTAGACACTAAAGTGAACAAGATAAATCATGATCACATAGTATCTCGTATGTGAAAGTATAGTGTGACATATGTAAGTACATTTGCAATCTAAGATGTACCGAGATAGTAGTTGACATAACATGGTCGAAGCATGTAAAAACATAAGGAGCACTAATGTGAGATGAGATAATCATATATCTAAAGGAGAAATAGAAAAAGTTGTATATATACATTATCGATTGAGCTTGTTCAAGTTGTAACACCACAAAGTTGAGGCAGGTGGCTTTGAATTAGTTACCCTCAAGGGGAAAAAACTCATGAAGCAACTCATTTCTCTCATGGCTTAGTTGATCCAATCACTATAGATCATTTATAGGCCTATCATCTAGTGATCCAAGGGCCATGGACTCCTTCCACTTCCCTACACAACAGAAGAAAGGTGTTACACTTCTTTCCCTTTAGGAATATTCATTCATTTCCATACCCTTGTTTCTGAATTTAGTTTTGTGAATAATTTGGAAAAATATAACTAATTGGCTCTAAAACAATCAACACCCATTAATAACCTATGTAGTTGGATTTCTAACTTTCTACTCTTTGTACTCATTTATAGCCTCGTAGGTTCTAATCCAAAGGGAGGTAGATTTTGTACACCTCATTATATTTGTTTTTTTTATTATAGGAAATATATAATGACTAAGAAAGTGTCGAGCCTACTGGTATTGACCACGAACGAAGTGAAAGCTCCGTGGGGTTGGCTACTCCTTGAGCCTAATCAATACACACTACAACATACCTCAACTTGAACATGGGCAAGCCACAATCCCAACCACTTGACCTAAGAACCATTGGCTACACCTCAATAGACTTTAGCATTCAAATCGGTACTAAGAGATGGGTCCCTTGTACAACAAACAAGGAATTCATGGACCAATTTCTTCATACCACAATCAAGGGGCTTTCATGCACCAATTTGATGGTTCCACGATCAAGAGACTCTCATACACCAATTTTATAGTTATTATTATTAAAAAAATTTCAAATTCACCTTTTATATTATTAATATTTTATCATCCTTACATTATAATTAATAATAATAAATAAAATACACGCCTAAAATTAACATTCTTATGACAAAGTATTGACTGGTCAAATTTATATTAAATGCTTGTGTGTGCTTATATTATGAATTAAAATTTTATATATTTTCATATTACCAATAAATAACGTATAATGTAGTTGATCAATTAACTCCATTGCTTGTCGGCTCAAGATAGATTTCCCCGCATCTACACTATATATATATATATATATATATAACTGCACTTTCATATTTTGAGTTACCCCGTCTTTCATATTGTTTAGCTTCTTCATCTGTGCTAAAGCTTTAGGTAAAGTCGATCGATTTGGAAATTGGTCTGTTTAGAGTGCCTTAATGGAGGTTATTCCAGAGGACATCGTTCAGAAGCGTTTGCTAAGAATTCCTTACAGATCACACGCTGCGATGAAAGCTGTGTGCGACATCTGGGAGGCTATACTCAGTAGCCCTACGTTCTATGCTGACAGGAAGAAATGTGGGATGAGCGAGCAGCTTATATCAGCAATGGCAAATATATAGTAACGGTATACGACCCTGTGAAGGGCACCTGGGAAAGGCTACCTCCCATTGATGATCCCCACAATAATCAAATACCATTATGGTGTCAATGCGTGGCTGTGAATCCGAAGCTACTTCTCATAGGCGGAATCCACCCGTCCAATGGGAGATTGGTGAAGAGTGTTTACATTTATGACTTTGAGTCTCCCAGATGGTGCCGCGGAGCCGACATACCTACACATCAATTTTTCTTTGCGTGCTCCGTATGTTCTTCCACCAGACTTGTCTACGTCGCTGGCGGTATGGGTGAGCCTGGCATCCCTCTTGCTGTTTACCAAAAGCATATGACGCGGAGAAGACAAGTGGGAAGTTTTGCGTCCTATGATAGGCAGCACGGCCAATTTTACGCGGGTGCTTTTGTGGAAGGTAAATTCATGGTGATAGATGAAAGCGTAAGTGAAATTTTCGATCCGAGTGAGGGGACGTGGAGAATGACGGAGCGTTGGTGGAATTATTTCATGGGAGATGTATGGAGATGTTGTGTGATTTCTTCTTCTTCTAGGGAGTTGTACGAGTTCACCGACCAACAGGTGGAGAAGTATGATGTGGAGAAGGAGGTTTGGAGTGTTGTACCTTCTATTCCCAATCCTCCCCACTATTGCTTAGTCTTCAGTGCGGTACACGGTCGCGAAACAATTTTTGTAAGCGGATCGGACCTCCGATCAGAAAAACACTCTTATCTGTGTAATCCGTCAACCAGGAAATTCATTGAAGTTAACGGCGATGGTGGCGAGATCGTATCTGTATCTGCCCAAACCTCATATTGACCAGTGAACCTATTTACCTCTTCCTCCTTTGAAAGATTATTTTTTTCAATGTTTGTTTAAAGCTCTTTTCTTTATCATTGAAGAATTAATTTCAAAGTATCTTCATTGTCGCATTAGATCCATTTGCTTTTGAAAAGGAATTTGTTGTAAATTCTTCGTTTCCTCATAGAGAAATTGTTGTTAAATTTTGTAAATTTTTGTAGATGTTCTATGCTTGATGCAACTTTACTTTTCTTACAGAAATCACACAAATAGTTAAGTAAAATGCTGATAGAACATATCAGTGGATCTTATAGAAGAAAAACCAGAAACAGAAAAATGTGATGGTGCGTTACGGCGGTCAACAGGATGCTTCAACCAGCAAAGTCTCCTTGATCAGCCAACCCAGAATGTGTCACAACAATCTTCAAATCAGCTACCGAGTCAAGAAAAGTCAACACTATCCAGAAAAGTCAACGCAGGGAAGAAACATAAAATTCAACGCAGCAACAAGTTCGGTCAACCCTTTGACCTCGGTTTCTGTGCCAATGTGTATGGCCTCCCAAAATCAAAGTCTCCAACAATTTTCAGCCCTTTTGGACCATGCGTTGACCAAATTCAATGCTAGTCAAACTTCCTTGAAAACCCTAGCTGCAGAAAATTCGTCCTTCCTCTTGGCCGTACATATTCGTCCTTCTTCCCATGTGTGAGCTGAAATTGTCCTCCAAGGAGCTCGTACTAAATCAGATGAGAGAAGAAGATGTGTGTTGAGTTGTTGTGAAATGCTCTCAACCTTTGGCTATATTTATATCCATCATTGAGGTGTGTGACACATCTACTGGGGGTGAAAAACCTTAAGGCCGACCTGCACATATAATTTATTATAAATAATAGATTCAAAATAAATGTTCTGCTCACTGGATTAAGATATATTTTATATGGATTTTACACCTCTCCGAAAGAGGAATCCAGCAAAAATATTAGCATCTTAATCTGAGCATCACAACATGGAGTTTGGATCTAGTTGTCCAATTTTAACACTCCCTCTCAACTAGGGAGAACTCCATCCATCAGTGCAATCAAACATCGTGCGTCATCCCGCCGTAACTTGCTTTGCTGGCCTCTTTATTTCAGAACAAAAGTGGGTCAGTCACAAAGACATCATCCCTCGGCTGACATATTCAACCCAGAGGTTTGAAACCTCTATCAGACTCACAAAGAGTCTCCAATTAACCCGAAGTTGGTTCATCTGACCCGAAGTCAGGCAGAGCTCCCAGACCTCACTAAACTTGATCCCAAATCAAGTGGTTGGACCGTGCCATCCTAGATAGAGAGTACGGCAATCTCTGATGCGTCCATCAGTATTTTCCACTAGTCTCTAGCCTTTCCCACCTCATTGGCCAAATGAGAGGTACTTCCCATGAGCCCTGAACTCAATGGGTAGGATGCATACGGGGCACAGATAAATGAGAGGTGAACCAACTCAATAATCACAACGGTGGGGCAGAAGCACCACAAGGTTTAGCAAGCCTAGCCCCGTGAGTGCTTATAGCTCCGAGAAGCTATCCCCAAAGCCCCCTAGAGCTCCCAGAGCTCATCGTCCAACGGGACCCACATCATAGGGTCGTTCCACGATACCAAGATTCTCACGGAAGGTTAGGAACTTGACCTTCCCCAGGGGCTTAGTGAGAATATCCGCGACCTGCTCATCAGTTCCTATATGATCGAGCCTTACGGCGCCTCGCTGTACCATATCCCGGATAAAGTGGTACCCGATATCAATATGCTTGGATCGGTCGTGGAACACAGGATTCTCAGTCATACGAATCCCACTCTGATTATCACAGAGTATCACAGTGGTATCTAGCACATGTCCAAACAGCTCACTAAAGAGCTTCCGCAACCAAACTGCTTCACAACAGGTCATACTAGCAGCAATGTATTCGGCCTCCGCGGTGCTCAAAGCCACCGACTTCTGCTTCCTGCTCATCCATGAGATTGAAGCAGAACCAAGATTGAAGCAGCATCCAGATGTGCTTTTACGATCCACCACACTGCCAGCCCAATCGGCATCAGTATATCCACGGAGTATCACACTCCCGGCAGTGTATCTCAGCCCATGGTTTATTGTGCCCCGAAGATATCTTAAAATATTCTTGGCACCAACCCAGTGAAAATGATGAGGCTCAACCATCTGTTGACTCAAAGTGTTCACTGCAAAACATATGTCCGGACGGGTGTTCACTAAGAACATCAAAGCTCCTATGAGTCGACGATACTCAGTAGGATTGGCCAAGATAGGCCCAGCAGCGCTGCCACTCAACTTCTTAAAGTTGAGTTCCATCGGTGTCGACACGGACTTACAGTCCACCATCCCAAATCTTTCCAGAAGCTTCACAATGTATTTTCCTTGAGAAAGGAAAATCTCTCCAGGTCTCTACCAGACCTCCAGGCCTAGGAAGTAGTGCATCAGTCCTAGGTCCTTCATCTCGAACTCAGCAGCGAGCTCCCTCTTACATTGATGAATGAGTGGGTAAGCACCAGTCAGGAAGAGGTCATCCACATACAGCACTAGAATGAGAGGCTTCCCCTGTACAACCTTGAAGTAAAGGTTCGGATCAGCATTACTTCGAGTGAAGCCCAACTTCATCAAGTAACTATCCATCCTCTCGTACCAAGCTCTGGGTGCTTGCTTTAACCCATAGAGGGCTTTCTTCAACCTGCAGACATGAGTGTCTCGA